>PVKC010007988.1:13365-28850 GCA_004027635.1 Crocidura indochinensis | reverse complement strand
ATATATATATATATATATATATACAATGGAATACTTATGCAGCTCTAAGAAAGAAAAATATTTATGCAGTTTGAATCAATGGACATGAGTGGAACAGGAGGTTATCATGCTTAGTGAAGTCAGTCAGAAGGAGACAAATACAGATGAACCTTTCACTTTCATATGTGGGACTTAAAGAATCACAGTAAGGTAGGAAAAAAGTTCCAAAGACAACTATATCTTCCAATAATGGGAGAATTACACACACAATTGAACTGTGGGCAAGGGTGAAGCATGAGAGATAGAGATAGAGAGAGAGAGAGAGAGAGAGAGAGAGAGAGAGAATGAGAGAGAGAGAGAGGGTGAGGTCCTTGAAGGAGGGATATGGGTACAATGATGATGAGTGTGGTGCTAAAATTATGTGTATGAGGAACCATTATTATTATTAGCATTATAAATATAGAATCTCAAAAAAATAAAAGAATGATTTGAGGTTAGTGGTGGACATAAATCCTGCTGAAAAGTGTTAAAGAAATGCAGTGATAAAATGAAGGTAATTATTGGAAATAATCTCACCATATTCTAAATTATGCTGTATTACATTTCATGTACATCATATTTTCCCTACTTGATGTCTTTTTTCCTCTTTATTCCTACTCCTCGTACAACACCACTAATCTATGTTAAAGCATCCACATACTTTGAAACTCAATTCCTATATCACTTTTTTAAAATACATTTTCAGAGTACTGCAGTTTCTTTCTGATAGAATTTTATTATGACAAACTTCATGAATATACAATTATTTCACTTTGTCTCATTATTGTCCACCCATATGTAATCTAACACCTAACACATAGTTGCTCAAATTTCAAACAAATTTATCAAATCAGTACGTAAATTAATTTTTTAATTTATTTATTTTGGTTTTAGGGCCTCACCCAGAGATTTGCAGAGCTTACTCCTAGCTCTTCACTAAGGAATCACTGCTGGAGAGGCTTGGGGATCATATGGAGTGCTGGGGACCAAAACTGGGTCAGTTGTGTGCAAAGCAAGATTCTTATCTGTTGAACTATCTCTCTGACCCCAAATTTTGTTTTTTAAATGCTCTAATAAGTGGTATAACATTGTGGTGTTTTACACATTTTGTTGTTGTTCTTCTTTCTTTGCAAGTATTATTTGTCAGTCATTCATAAAATAATAAAAAGCTCTATCACAAGCACTTTGACAAGCAGCTAGTGAAAAAAAAAGGATAAATAACACAACTCACCATATTTTGTAACAAATTCTCAGTCAAGGGTTTTATAAGTCAGATCAGTTTTGGCTTTTTTTTTTTTTTTTGGTTTTTTTGGCTTTTGGTTTTTGGGCCACCCCCAGTGATGCTCAAGGGTTATTCCTGGCTATGCGCTCAGACATCGCTCCTGGCTTGGGGGACCATATGAGAAGCTGGGGGGATCCAACCAAGATCCGTCCCAGGCTAGCGCGTGCAAGGCAGACACCTTACAGCTGCACCACTGCTCCATCCCCTCAAATCAGTTCTGACATTGAAGGGCAACATATAGTTCCCACTGGCTAGCATGACTAAAGGCTGGCAAAAAAAAAATCTTGTTCTTTACGTCTGGAATAGATTCTTTTTGCTCTTTTATTTATCAGAGTTATGAGAGAGTTCTTAAATCTTCTTAGCCTCAATGTCTTTATCAGTTAAATGGAGGTCAGGGCCCTAATTTTGCCTACTGAATAGAGTTGTTATTGTGAAATGAAATAAAACATGTAAGAGTATTTTTAAAATTCTACGGTCCTTTTCAACGAAACTGTAATGGAACCATGAAAATATTCTTGCTGTTTTCCTACTTTTTAAACATAGTATCCTCTCTCTTAATAGTGCTTACAGTAAGAGTAGATGGCATTAAACCTTTTTATCTTTTGTTCAGCAGCCAAGTTCTCCAATATTTTTATTTGGATTCTGTACTGCAATGCATTATCTGATACTTTGTTCATTTACCTTTCATGAGAAGAAAACAAGTTATTTGTGGACTTGGAATCAATATACACAAAATTTTTCTTTCTTGTCTATTCAGAAGTAGAGAATCTGAAAACATGAAACTTGAGTTATTTCTTCAAGGTACCATGAAATTTGAGGTGAAGATTTTGAGAAAGACTAGCATATTGTCAAACAAAAAGCTGCAAAAATGAAAATGCCTGTATATTAAATGAAATTTTTGCTAGGTACTGAGAAAATGACTCAAGGAACTGGAGTGGAGGGAAGCTAGTAGTGAATTTCTTTGCATGCAGCTGACCAGGATTCAACTTCTGGCACTCTAGATGGTCTCCTGAGTGCAGCTAAATAATCCATATTTGGGACTGCAAGGATAGCACAGTGGTGAGGCGTTTGCCTTGCATGCGACCAACCTGGGAGGAACCCGTTTTGCTTCCTAGCATCCCATAAGGTCCCCCAGCCTGCCAGGGGTGATTCCTGAGTGCAGAGCCCAGAGTAAACCCTGAGCATCACTGAATGTGGCCCCAAAACCAATCAATCAATAAATTTAATTTTCTTTTTTTTGGTTTTTGGGCCACACCCGGCGATGCTCAGGGGTTACTCCTGGATATCTGCTCAGAAATAGGTCCTGGCAGGCACGGGGGAACATATGGGACACCGGGATTCAAACCAACCACCTTAGGTCATGGGTCGGCTGCTTGCAAGGCAAATGCCGCTGTGCTATCTCTCTGGCCCCAAATTTAAATTTTTTAAAGTAATTCATATGTTTAATACTAGGAGTGAATTATGAGCATGGAAGGTTTAGTCCATAAAAAATATTTTTAATGTTTTTTAAAATATTTAAAAAGAATTTTTTTTCAAGCATGAGGATTGAATTGGGGTTGGCTAAATGCAAGGCAAAGCACCTTAGCCTATGTATTATCTCTCTGGCTCTTATTATACTCTTTTGGTTTTTTTCTACTATATGTTGTATTTTGTCCCTTTCCTCCATCTCCATTCATTTGTTAAGATCTTAAAACATGGGAGCCGGGAGGTGGCGCAGGAGGTAAGGTGCCTGCTGCCTTGCCAAGGACGGACCACGGTTCGATCCCCCGGTTCCCATATGGTCCCCCGTGCCTGCCAGGAGCGACTTCTGAGCGCATAGCCAGGAGTAACCCCTGAGCGTCACTGGGTGTGGCCCAAAAAAAAAAAAAAAGAATGAAGATCTTAAAACATAGTACGGGAAATTGTAACCTTACTTAGAAACACTATATTGTGACCAGAGCAATAATACAGTGGGTAGGGCATAGCCTTGCATGCAGCAGACCCAGATTTGATCCCTGGCATTCCATATGGATCCCTGACTCTGTCAGGAGTAATTTCTCAGTGTGGCCAGGAGTAATCCTTGAGCACCACTGTGTGACTCCAAAACAAAAATCAAACGAACAAAACAAAAACCAAGTAAACAAAAAAAAAAATGATCTTTGGTTATGGTGAGTTAGAGAAGCTACTGCTACTTCTGCTCTATGATTTTATGCCTTTGGGTCACTCGTGTCAGTGTTTTTGGGGACCATATAGTGCTGAAGATTAAATTAGAGTTGGTCACATTCAAGGCAGGTGCCTTAACACCTATATTATCTTTCTGGTTCAGAAATATAGTCTTTACAAAGGTAAGCCAAATAAAATTAGGTCATTATGGTAGGTCCTAAATCAATTTTGAAGAATTGCAAGATTGAGGAATTACTAAGGAATTACAAGGTTAGTAGCATACCACTAGTAGCTAAACAAAGAGACACAAAAGAGAACTTTCTATTTCTATCTCCTTAAAATAATAATAAATGATAATGGGGGCCATTGTGGTGGCGCTAGAGGTAAGGTGCCTGCCTTGCCAGTGCCAGCCTAGGACAGACCGCGGTTTGATCCCCCGGCGTCCCATATGGTCCTCTAAGCCAGGAGCGACTTCTGAGCACATAGCCAGGAGTAACCCCTGAGCGTCAACAGGTGTAGCCCAAAAACCAAAAAAATAAAGTAATAATAATAAAATAAATAAATGATAATGATAATTATCATTAAAAACGATAATCCAGGGGGAGGAGAGAGATAGCACAACGGTAGGACATTTGCCTTGCATGCAGCTGTCCTGGGACTAACCCGGGTTCATTCCCTTCATCACACATGGTCCCTCAGATGGTCTCCCAAGCCTTCTGAGTGAAGAGCCAGGAGTAACCCCTGAGCACCGCCAGGTGTGGTCCCCCCCAAAAAAAAGAACATTAAAAAAAGTAAGACTCCAGGGCCCGGGAGATAGCATGGAGGTAAGGCGTTTGCCTTTCATGCAAAAGGTCATCGGTTTGAATCACGGTGCCCCATATGGTCCCCTGTGCCTGCCTGCCAGGAGCAATTTCTGAGCATGGAGCCAGGAGTAACCCCTGAGCACTGCCGGGTGTGACCCAAAAACCACACACACACACAAAAAAAGTAAGACTCCTGGGGTCAAAGTGATAGCACAGAGGTAGGACGTTTGTCTTGCACACAACCAATTTAGAATGGACCTTGGTTTGAGTCATAGCATCCCATGTGGTCACCAGAGCCTGCCAGGGGCAACTTCTGAGTGCAGAGCCAGGAGTAAGCCCTGAGCACCACCAGGTGTGACTCAAAAACCAAAAAAGAAAAAAAAAGTAAGAATCCTTATCTAGGGCTTTTGCCTCTAGGACCTTGAAACAATACTTTTCTTTTGCTACATTTGTTCAGTTTTGATACCTGCTATGCAAACCTAAGCTAAATAGCAGGCTTCCACAAAGGAAAGCAAGTGAGTGATCACATAGACTTTTACCAGACAACTCAGAGTCATTAAGAGTGTTATATACTTTCATTTCCTTCTATCAAATCTCACTCATCCTTCCGGGTTTACTCCAAAATTCATTTTTAGAGGCCAAAGAGATAGAGGGGGTTAAGGTGCATATCTTTCATGTGGTCAATTCTAGTTCCATTTTCAGTACCCCACATGATACATCTAAGCAATGGGTGACACTGTTGGGTGGCCTGATATGTGTACATACTCAGGTCCTTGCACTAAACTTTTTTGATCACCAGTTGGAAGTTTTCTTTCAGTCACCCCCATCGCCACCCACAGATCAGAATCTATTTCCATCACAAATACTTTCCCAGCTTTCAGATCAGAAACAATCACTTCCTCTTTACCACTCACTACACAGATAAGCAAGTTCATTTCTAGTTTATCCTTTTCTCTTATCCATTCTGTGGACAAAGCTAAATTAACCTTATTAAAATTGTTACTATTTCTAGTTAATTTTCAGTTAATGTCCTACCCATTCAATTATGAAATTTTGAATTTGGGGGGCGGGTATTTTGTTTTTGTTTGTTGGTTGGTTGATTTGGGGGCCATATCTGATGGTGCTCAGTGGTTACTCCTGTCTCTGCACTCAGAAATCACTCCTAGTAGGCTCAGAGAACCATGTGGGATACCAGGGATCAAACCAGGGTCAGCCTTTTGCAAGGCAAATGCTGTGCTATTGTTCTGGCCCCCAATTCTGAAGGTTTGGGAGTGAAGAATATATTGTTCATATGAGTGTGTTTGTCTCATAACCTACCAACTTATACAGAGTTCTAGAATACGTATAGGGAATATACAGCATATTTTGTAAACATTTTAGGAATTGAACTGATTTTCCATCTGTATTTCCTCATATTTAACTGCACAGTGAGAACCTTTGAAAGAGGAACTAAAATCAGTTGGATAACCACAGGTAAGTACCTAAAAAACATTTTGAGGGTTTTTGTTGTTATTGAAGTTGGTTGTAAGGGAACAAAGCAGTCTGGGATATTATGGAGTTTAGTACATAAAGCCATGCAAACTCATTTTGTCTAGTTGAATTGGAGATTTAAATTGTGGCTCTGAGATATGTTTAGAGCTGTAAGAGTAAAGAATAAGCAGGCTGGGGATATGGTTGTCTCAGTGGAGAGAAAAAAAAAGCTTCCAGTGTCTATATTCAGGCTTGGATTGATTTGAGTGAGGAAGGGCATAGGAAGGAAGTAATAGATGAACAAAAAAGCTGATCACCTGCTTTTGTCCGGCAAGTGGTCAGGAGTGAAGGACTGGGACTGAAACTAGAGTGTACCTAAGGTCTGAGTACAAGATGACATTTCCCTTTTCTCACATCAGAATGTGTGGATAAATAAATGTCAGCATATCTGGATGATTATACAGAATATTTAAAACTAGAAAGAGGGCCAATGGTGAGCTCAGCAGTAGAGCCATATTTCTTGTATGTGTGAGGTCCTCAATTTGATTCCAAGCACAAACCAAAAAAAAAATTAATCAAGGAAACATACTATATATAGTTGTTATCAACTATATATTGGGCCTGATCTGCTGATCTTCTTCTAATTTCTGTCTGTTTTTCCCTCTGTTTAGCTTGAATACTGAACTAAATTACATCTTTCTTGTTTGGGTTTTATCTTAAAAGTATGTGAGTTGATTGTGAAGTAGAGAGATAGTACAGTGGGTTGGGTATTCTCCTTGTGACTGACCTGAGTTAGATTCCTGGAACCTCAAGTGGTCCTCCAAGCCCACCAGAAGCAATCCCTGAGCACGACCAGATATTGCATGACAACACAAAACAAAACTACAACAAAAAAAATCATGTGAATTTATTTTATACATATTTTCTTTTTTTTTTTTTTTTTGGTTTTTGGTTTTTGGGTCACACCCGGCAGTGCTCAGGGGTTACTCCTGGCTCCATGATCAGAAATTGCTCCTGGCAGGCACAGGGGACCATATGGGGCACCGGGATTCGAACCGATGACCTTTTGCATGAAAGGTAAACACCTTACCTCCATGCTACTTCCTGGGCCCCTATTTTATACATATTTTCTTAAAATCTTTTATAAAGTATTGGTGGGGTTTTTTTGGGGGGGAATTTTTCTAATTGTGGATTTTTTCCCCTTTTGTTTGCAACTGTCAAAGTTTCTTCTCCTAAGATAACCTGATGAGAAATTTTAAATTTATTTTTATTAATCTAAGCTCAATATGTCTTTGTGATTTTTATTTTGGATACCAGACTGTGTTTAGGGCTTACCCCAGAATCTGTGCTCAGGGTTATACTCAGCAGTCTTAGGAGACCATATAAAGTGCCAGTGATCAAACCTAGTTCAGTAGTTTACAATGCAAGAGCCCTGCCCAGTATACTATCATTTTCACCCCAGACAAACATAATTTCTACTTTGCTTGAGATATCTTTCATGTCTTAATGTCTTCTTTTTTGTTGTTGTTTTTGCTTTAGAACCACACCTGGTGGCGTTCGGGAGTACCTTCTGGCTCTGCACTCAGAAATCACTCCTCACAGGCTCAGGGGACCATCCCCAGGATGCTGGGGATCAAACCTGGGTCGACCAGGTGCAAAGGAAAGGCCCTACCCACTGCACTATCACTCAGGCCCAGTCTTAATGATTTCTTAGGGAGTTTTGCTTGTCTTTCCCACTCTTCACTTTTTGGAAAGAGAGTAGTGGGAGAACATCTCTCTCCCATACAGAACCCTGAGGTCCCCAAGAGTGATTACTGAGTGCAGAACCAGGAGTAACTCCTGAATACCACCAGGTATGACCCTTCCCCCCACAAAAAAAAAAAAAAAAAGGAAAATAAGTCAAAGGAACTAGTCTGTGAGCCATTATTAGATAGAGTTAGTTATCTAAAGGCATTTGTTCTTTTCCCCTAACTTACATAGGTTTTGAGACTTTGCTCAATGGTAATTTTTAACTACTGTATGCTTTTGTGGGGCTAGGTGGCCACTCCCCAGTGGTGCCTGGGGCTATTTTCTGTTCAGTTCTTGGAGGTCATTCCTGTGGGGACAGTGGAGAGGGACAACCTGATGAAGCCCAGAAATACAACTAAGGCTTGTAGTAGGCAAGGCAAGTCCCTTAACTTTACTTATCTTTACTATCTTTCCAGCTCTAAACTACTGTATGATAAAGTTGATATGCTTAAAAATTGGCATTTGGGACATAGGAAAATGGAGCCTGTCTGGTGAGCAAATGATATGTCAGTTGCTTTTTGTTGTTGTTGTTTTTGTTTTTTGTTTTGTTTGGGGGCCACACCTGGAAGTGCTCAGGAGTTACTCCTGGCTAACTGCTCAGAAATAGCTCCTGGCAGGCAAGGGGGACCATATGGGATGCCTGAATTTGAACCAACCACCTTAGGTTCTGGGTCGGCTGCTTGCAAGGCAAACGCAACTGTGCTATCTCTCCGGCCCCTGATATGTCAGTTTAATAAAGAAGTAGCATAGGGGCCCGGGAGATAGCATGGAGGTAAGGCATTTGCCTTTCATGCAAAAGGTCATCAGTTCGAATCCCGGTGCCCCATATGGTCCCCCGTGCCTGTCAGGAGCAATTTCTGAGCATGGAGCCAGGAGTAACCCCTGAGCACTGCTGGGTGTGACCCCCCCCCAAAAAAAAAAAACCAAAAACAAGAAGTAGCATAACTTGGGGCTAACCAGTTCCTCACACTATGCACAAAGAGACCTGTAGTTCTTGAATTTAGGGTTTCTCACATGCTAGGGACATCTTCTAGCACTGAAACTATGTTCCCAGTCTATTAAAATATTTTGAAGCAATTTAAACTGTGCATTTTGTTGACTATGTATCTGATCATTTCAGTCCATTATCTTATACTATATTCTACTATAAAAACTCTGATCCTTATTTTACTGTATGGCCAGATGAAGTTTATAATAATAATTAAGTGTATTTGGTCTAAAAATCTCCTTACATGCTCACCATAAAGTGAAGTGCTGGGGGCCAGGCGGTGGCGCTGAGGTAAGGTGCCTGCCTTGCCTGCGCTAGCCTAGGACGGACGGTGGTTCGATCCCCTGGTTCCCCATATGGTTCCCCAGCTCTGCGACTTCTGAGCGCATAGCCAGGAGTAACCCCTGAGCATCACTGGGTGTGGCCCAAAAACCCAAAATAAATAAATAAATAAGTGAAGTGCAGCAGCCACTTGTTGCCTGAAAAATTTCTGAATTGTAAAAAGTTTCTTTCAAAGCGTTGAAAGAAGACTCAAGTAGAACATTGCATTTGTTTTTATGACTCTCAGTACAAGAAGACATCAAATTGTACTTCCCCAGAAGTCACATGCTATTGCTGGTATGTGTGCTTTTGGGATGGAGAAATAGACCCAAGGAAAGCAACTATTTCTGTAAAGGAAACCAAAAAAGTCTCTAAGCATCCAGTTATATGGAAAATGAAGCAGCAGTTTTGAGTAGCATTTTTGTTAAGATCTACAAAGAATAGTCGGCAAATATGTACAGGCAATTACTGCTTTGTTTTGTTTGGGGCTATACTCAGTGGCACTGAGGGGTTGCTCCTGGCTCTGTGCTCAGAAATCTCTCCTGGCAGGCTCAACGGATTGATTGCATGGGATGCCAAAGATTAAACCAGGATCGACCGTATGTGAGGCAAACTTCCTGTTTTCCTAACCTCTTCTATTGGTATGTATAACCACACCTGAATTGCAGGGCCTTCCACCACCCTGTTGGGTGGGGTTCTGGATAATAAAAAGAAGAGTCTGTCTGGGGAAGGGAGAGCTTGGGAGAAAAATGACATGGCCTGGGTAGACATGGCACAAAGGCTGCACATGGCAGAGAAAGGCCATGAGAAAATAAAACAAGCTGACTTCAATGAATATCTTTTCTGACCTTTGTGTATTATTTCTCCTCCACTACTACCATGCTTCATCAAATCCATCTGCCTGAAAGGTGAGAAACATGGTGCCTGGGGTGGCTTCTTGTAACACATGGACTTTATATTTTATGTTTTTATTCTATACCCATCTATGGAACCAGCACTGTTTTCTACACCAGCACCAGGAATTGGACTTCTACCAAGGAAGACCCTGACTCCAAAGTGGGTTCATATGACATCCTTACAACTTGGTAACAGCAACAACCTACTTTCAGAGCAGAATTCTCTGCATTGCCACCTAATGGTGAGATGAAACCAGAAGACACTCCATATCATCCTGACTTCCATATAAGATATGTTAAAAAAACAAAAACAGGATCTCTAAATATAGAAACCTGACTGTGACAATCGTGATTATGAAGAACTTTCAACTTGACCACAGAAAAAAACTTTGGGATTAAACAACTTAGTATGCCTAGAGCCTGTAGTTAGTCTACAGGTCTCCCTGTTTTTAGGTCAAAGGTTTTTCCTTTCTATTTTCCCCATATTTTTGTATATGCAAAATAAAACAAAACAACAACAAACACACACACAAAATCCTGCCCCCCTTTTTTATTGTATTTTTTATTTATTTATTTTAATTGGGGCTCCTGTTTTTTTTTTCCATAGAACCTTGGGGCACAAATTATTTCATATTACTACATAGTCTCACATTTATAAAACTAAGAAGAAAGGAGTAAGGTTCAGGGCCAGGGACCAAGTGGTCTTAGATACATTGGCTGGGAAATAAACAAGTTAATGATAATAGAATCAAGGGACCTAAACTTTAACTATCTAAATTTAAAGGGTCCTGTTATACTGGCAGGCCAGAAGAGCAAGCCAGGAGGGTGGTGGTATAGGATGCACTCTGGGTTCATTGGTGGAGGGAGGTTGACACCGGTGGTAGGAAGGGCCCTGACTCATTGTATGTCTAAAATTCAATTGTGAAGACTCTGTAGATCACAATTGTTTTAATAAAATAAAATAAAAAGAGTCAGGAATACACTTAGGATAAAGAATGATTCACTATTAAAATGATAGTTGGAACTGAACATTCTACATAAAAATGGTATGCTATAAGAGGATAAAGTCGGGGCCGGGCGGTGGTGCTGGAGGTAAGGTGCCTGCCTTCCCTGCGCTGCCTAGGACGGACCGAGGTTCGATTCCCCGGTTCCCATATGGTCCCCCAAGCCAGGAGCAACTTCTGAGCGCATAGCCAGGAGTAACCCCTGAGCGTCACTGGGTGTGGCCCAAAAACAAACAAACAAACAAAAAAAGAGGATAAAGTGATATGCCTAGTATTCCTTTATTAACAAAGTGAAAACCACAGCATGGGTGGGGGGAAGACACAGAGAGAAAAGAGAGAGAGAGAAAAAAAGAGAGAAGTAAATTTTTTTTGCCCACAGATAGGTAGAGGAGAGGGTGAGAGGGAAGCTAGAAAAATTGATGGTGGGAAACATTGCACTGGTGAAGGGTCTTATGCATTATATGATTGAAACTCAATCATAAACAATTTTGTAATCACAGTGCATAAATAATGTAATTATTTATAGTTCTAATTCAAATGCTTCTACTTTTAGAAAAATCTTGCATCTCTACTATGCCTAAAACAGATTTTGGGGGAGGAAGGGATAAGCCATATCCAGTAGTACTCAGGCTATCCTGACTCCGTGCTCAGGAATACCTCGTGGCAGTGTTCATGGAAGCACATGAAGTGCCAGGGATTGAACCAGGGTTGGCACACACCAGGCTTAGGTGGCACTTGCAGAATTTAGGATCACAAACAGTAGAGTTTCCAGGTACAAATAGCAGATTCGGGATGGAGAGATAGCATGGAGTTAAAGCGTTTGCCTTGCATGCAGAAGGTCGGTGGTTCGAATCCTGGCATCCCATATACTCCCCCGAGCCTGACAGGAGCGATTTCTGAGCATAAAGCCAGGAGTAACCCCTGAGCACTGCCGGTGTAACCCAAAAACCAACCCCCCCACCCCACAAAATAGCAGATCCTTGAATCTTATGTTTGACATTGCAGTTTTCCCTAAGTGTCACCAGAAGCCATTCCCAAACTACAAACTGGGAGTAGTTCCTGAGTACCATGGGTTGTGTTCCAAAAGTCGAAAAGAAAAGACAAAACTCACTGTTAAGAGGTGATGATATCTGCACAAGTCTAGGACGGACCGCGGTTCGATCCCCCGATTTCCCATATGGTCCCCCCAGCCAGGAGCGACTTCTGAGCGCATAGCCAGGAGTAATTCCTGAGCATCACTGGGTGTGGCCCAAAAACCAAAAATAAATAAAATAAAAAAATAAAAAAGAGGTGATGAAATAATCCCAAGTATTTATATGTTGTGTGCTGGCAATTACCTGAGGATAAATGGAAGCTCATCACCTACTTTAGAATTATAATTCACTTGGAAAATATTTGTGATCTGAAAATGGCATAAATTCACATAATTTAAAAAAATTCCCCTGTGCCACCATTAGCAGTTGAAATAAATTTAGAATAAAAAGATTCTAAATTCTTTGAAGCACGGTTATGAAGAGAATAATAATTCTTTTTCTAGTATCTCATCATCTTCAGTTCCTTTTCAGCCATGTTAAGAAGATTTTTTAAAAACAGCAAAGCCTCAAATAGCCATTTGTTTCTACATGCAATGGGAAGACAGACAGACATAATCAAGTCATATCAGGTCTAAACTACTGGCTCATTCTTTCTCTGTGGAAAGAAACAAAACTGATACTTGTTTTTAGGGAGCAAACCATCTTGATTCTCAGAACTCAGCTTTCAGCCCAAATTCTCAAATCTGATTGTAAACATGAATTCAGTTTTTCCTACCTACCAAACTCCACTCCAAAAGAAGACAAATGAATGAAGAGGTGAAAATTAGGAACAAATGACTACTAAAAGATACTGTGATGAAATTACTATTTGAAAAGGTTGATATCTCAAGCTCTTTGTAGAGGTGCAGTGTGTTAGTCTGGGTAAGTGGGGGCACCCTGGTATAGTTACTATGTTCCTGGACCCAGGTATGAAATTATCTAACTTACATTTCATTTGAATCTCTCTCAAGTCATTCACCTTCATGGGCAATCTTTACCTTCTTCAAAGGGGGGAAAGATGATAATAATGGTTTCCATGGGATATGGAGTGCTTTGAACAACACGTGAAAGTGCTTGTTCTTACTATGTTTGTGGTTGAATTGAACAAGACTCCATCCAACTCTCTTGCTTAAATAGTAGAAGAAGAAATGTAACATTTGTTTTTAACATGTCTTAGAGGGAAAAATGTTACTATTCAAAAAGTTTCTTGATGTTTCAGCTCCATTCTTCTTGCCTTCAAGACATATCAGACAAGCTTTGTGGTAGCAAGATGATTTTTTTGTAGCTGCATGGTTGCATTATCCTTACAGAAAAACTCTTACCTTGGGGCTGGAGAGACAGCTCTTTTGTCTTGCATGCGGCTGGCCCAGGAGGGACCCGGTTTGCTTCCTGGCATCCCATATGATCCCCCAGCCTGCCAGGGATGATTTCTGAGTGCAGAGCCAGGAGTAACCCCTGAGTGTTGTAGGTGTGGCCCAGAAACCAATCAATCAATCAATGAATAAAGTTAAAAAAAGAAAGAAAAATTCTTAATCTGTCCAGCTGGCAGAAGTCCAAGGAAAGTAGATGAAATTTAGTTAAATGCCCATTCCTTAACCTAGGCCTGAGTCATGTGACAAACCCTGAGATGGAAGATCTCCCAAGCCGATAACCTGCAATGAGCTTCTCTCTATTGCCCCAAAGGAAGGGATCAGAGAGCTATGTATTAACAATAGGAAGATATATGACCATAAGTATACAGCATATAAAAATTTATATCAATTCTTGGCTAACAGGTGATGGAACAGATAATTGTTCTCTCCCTTTAACACAAACTCGCTGGGATTGGAGTGATAGCACAGCAGATAAGGTACTTGCCTTGCATGCAGCTGACCAGAGTTTGATCCCTGACACATCATATGGTCCCCCGAGCCTGCCAGGAGTGATTTTTGAGTGAAGTCAGGAGTAACTCTTGAGTGTCGCGGGATGTGACTAAAACAAAAACACAATCTCCCTTACCACAATATTATCTCATCTAGATTTATTATCCCTTTCTCCAAAACTGTTCTAATAGGATTGAATTGCATGACTCCAGGGGTATAATTTATGCAATGCCCATTCTCTATTTTTGAGGTCTACTGATATGCTCTCTTGGAGTTCTGAGTCCTCTTGTTTTTTAGAGACAGTTATGTTGTTACCTGCTTTTTCATTTTCTATTTTCAGGTACAAAAACTGAGGGTTAAGTGGGAGAGGGTTCCCCATTAACTAAACGAGTTCCAGTCCTCTTTATAAAAGATGCTGCTCTCAGTGTGCTTAGCAACCCTCTCAGAAACCAACGAACAATGACCAATGGCACACATGATTCTGGAGCCAGGACCTCTTTAGGGCCAGTATTCCCATCTGGGTACACCATGCTATACAGGCTTCCTATGACTTATGAGAGCTGGATAACAATCAGTACTAACTACATCACTGAATAATGTTTCTGCAGACAAGCATCAATTTCCTGTTATGTATCTGTGCCTGGCCAGTTTCAAAACATAGCATTGTTACACAGTCCTGATATTTTCTGTAGAAATAAAACCATTGGAGTATATGGAAGGAAATGTCTTTACTAGCTGACTAATAATCATAGCTAGCTAGAGTTTACTGAATTAATGCTGGACCTACAATAGGCATTGTTAACACAAGTGAATAGATCACTTGAATACATAGTCTAAGAAAGGAAACAGTGTTTATTAAACACTTTATGCTCAGGGATTTTTATAAGTTACCCATTCAAAATCCTGTTAAATAGCTCTGTGTGTTAAATATTAAGATGAGAAACATCAGATTCTAGGTGATTGTCTCACTGTCCTATGGAATTAAAGGAAATGTGATTTACTTAAAAAGCAGACCCAAACTCTGATTTCCTTCTACCACACTATTACGACCATTCTTTGCATAAACTTCCTTATAATTGTATTTTAAATTATATACCACTAGAACCAATTGACTCAGAAAACATCATAGTAATTCTTATTGAATGTAGTAAAGTGTAGTAAAAGCCAAATTTGAGTACTGAATTACCCAATATAAATTTGAATCTTTTTATTTGTTCTATTTGTTTTTGGGGGTGCCATACATTGTACACTCAAGCCTTATACCTGACTTTACTCAGGAGTCACTCCTGCCAGTGCTTGGGGGATCTACCTTGGATCAAACCTGAGTCATCAGCACTAAGTGTCTAAGCCTTTGCACTATTTCTCTGGTTCTTGGTTCTTCGTATTTTCATCACAAAATCACAGATCTGTTTGATGTGGTATAAACTTCAGGAAACAACACTTGTCTTTAATTTTTAGTTTTTAGGTCTCACTTAGTGATGCTCAGTGTTAACTATGACTCTACAATCAATAATTACTTCTGGCCAGATTTGAACACGTGCAAGACAAATACCTTACCCACTGTTCTCTCTTTCTAGTCCCACAAGATTGTTTTTCTTTGTGTGTGTGCTTGTGTGTGTATGTGTGTGTGTGTGTATGTATGTATGTATGTGTTGTTTGTCTTTTTGTTGCCACACTGTGTTCAGGGGTTCCTTCTGGCTCTGAGCTCAGAAATTACTCCTGGCAGGCTCAGGGGACAATATAGGATGTTGAGGATCAAACCCAGGTCAGCCACGTGCAAGGCAAATGCCCTATGCACTATGTCATTACTTTGGCCCCTTCACAAGACCTTTTTTTTT
>PVKC010007988.1:0-13265 GCA_004027635.1 Crocidura indochinensis | reverse complement strand
GCTTTTATCAGCTCTTGGAAAGTTTTACCATCATATTATGACAATCTTTTGGACTACTCTTTAATTTAGCCTAGTTTAGTCTGAGGGTCACATCCAGAGTACTCAGGAGCTAGTCCTAGCTGTGCTCATATGTATGAAGTATCAGAGGTTTAGCTGGAGTCAGTTACGTGCAAGGTATTCTTGAGGTATCCTTGAGGACCACCAGATGCGACTCCTGAGTAGAAAACTGGGAGTAGGGGCCGGGCGGTGGCGCTGGAGGTAAGATGCCTGCCTTACCACGCTAGCCTTGGACAGACCGCGGTTCGATCCCCTGTGCCCCATATGGTCCCCCAGGCCAGGGGCGACTTCTGAGCGCATAGCCAGGAGTAAGCCCTGAGCGTCACTGGGAGTAGCCCTCAAGCACCGTTGTGTATGACACAAATTCCTGTCTCCAATAATAAAAGTCATATTTCAAATAAGAAATGATCTCCTGGAGAAATTTCCTGGAGAAATTATATGGGAATAACTACCTAAATTATAATCCCACCGTACTTCCTTACCCCCACCTTTCTAAGAATCACCAGGTGCAGCTTTGCAACCCCTGAGTATTACTGAGTATGGTCCCATAAACTACTAGCACTACTGGAGTGACCCTGATGTTCCTGGAAACATAAGACCATATCCTTGGGTCCCTGCACTGAACCTCTTGACTTGTTGGCTGAAAATAATCAGGAGTAGTCTCTGGGCCCCCTAAGAATTGCTTAGCTGCCCAAATGAAATAAAGTAAAGTAAACCAAACATGTTTCTGTAGTTTGCAACCTAAGAACTGAAGCCTTCCCTTCTTGTTGATATTCTTTATGCCACAGTTCCCATACATTTCACTGTCATTTACATTCTACCCAGCTTGGCATAAACTTAACTTTCCAAGTCAGGTTGACTGTACTACCAAGAATGACTATTAACAAGAGAAGCAACTGGATTTTATAATGATTTGGGAGGGTTAGAGCAATAGTACAGTGGGTAGGGGTTTGCCTTGCATGCAGTCAACCCAGGTTTGATCCCCAGCATCCCATAACGTCCCATAAGACTGCCCAGAGAAATTCCTGAGAGCAGAGCCAGGAATAACCTCTAAGCATCACTGGGTGTGGTCCTATAACCAAAACAACAACAAGAACAACAAAAATAATGAGCTACAGAATAGAGAGAGAATGATTGGGTATTTCCCCAGCTTCTCACCTGAATACATACATGATTCATTAACTTAAACTACTCAACAGCTTGGATTTTGAATTATGATTCTATTTGGAGCTTACTGTTCTTATGGGAGCTTACTACCTAGCTATTTTTAAATTGACTCCCTTCTTTTTCAGACTCCTGTGCACACTCTTTCAAAAGAAAGTTGAAAAACAAAGGAAGAGCTGAGTGAAGACCAGGTTCTGTAGAGTTCAGGCAAGACCATAACGAAAGACAAGCTGATTTATTCCCTTCCAGTTTAATACCTACAGCTGATTTCTCATCTGATTTGGGGTTAGGAGAGGGCATAAGTACACCTGGCAGTGCTCATGACTTATTCCTAGCTCTATGCTCTGGTATAATTCCTGAGGGATCATATGCAGTCCTAGGAATAAAACCCAGTTCAGTGTGTTCGAGACAAGAACTTTACTTGTAGTACTATCTTTCCAACCCTGATTTACCATGTGAACTCAAGGTTAAAGTTTAAACCTACTCTGCATTCAGATCCAACCAGTACCTGACCTTTGCCTCTCCCTAGTCTCATCTCCAGTATTCTTTCCCTACACCTTTTATTCTCAAAGCAAAGTTAAACTAAAGATGCTTCCTTCAAGTGTCACATTGGTGTGTGTGTGTGTGTCTGTGTGTGTGTGTTGTGTGTATGTGTGTGTACCCTTTTCCAGTTGATTTTGTCTTCTAGTTTATTTTATCACTCTGGAATGCCCATCTCATCCCCCCCTCCTGAGCTGGTCTATTCATCTTTAAAGTCTTTTAAGAGCTGGTTATTCATCTTTTAAGACTCTATGTTTAGCACTGGCTCCTGTGGAAAGTGTTACTTGATAAGCTCCTGCTTCAACAATCCTACTTCTAATCGAGGAAGACACTATGTTTTTATGTTTAGATTCATTTTAATATTTTGAGTTAATTATAGGTAATGATTATGATTATAGGGGCTTGTATGGATGATAATTGAATGGATAAAATTCCAGTATATTTAAAAGTATGTTATTTCAGTAAGTATTTCAGATTGCAGGCCTCTCAGATTGCGGGACTCTCACTCAACTCTACCTTCAAACACTCCACCTGGATCTATTAGTAATGATTTATTTTCAGTCAATAATGATTTAATTTATTTGCATGTGTTCTTTAAGTCCCTCATTAAGACGTTTGCATCATCAGCATGTTCATCACTTAAGAATCGACGTCTTGGACTGACTTACAGTCTCTCTTGATGACACTGTCTGTTCAACTCAATTGCCACATTGATCAGAATGCTGAACAATTACTAAAGAAATATAGACCCTAATACCACTTGAAAATGAAAGTATAAGAAAACCATAGGAAACATCTATGTGGTCATGAGAATACTAAAATAATACATTTGAATGATTTAATTTGTGTTAGTAAGTTTGGTAAAATATCTCTGGCTGATTCAATGGTGAAGGATTGAAACATTGCTTTTAAAATACTTTGAAAATGCTTATTTCATTAATATATTTTCTCTTATGAAAAAATATTTTTCCTCTATTTATAAATGAAACTTTGTGTTATTCCCTCTAATTGTACCATTCTTTCTAAGGAATTTTTAGGGAATGTTGTGAACTTTAGGTGGAATTTCATAGAATTAACAAGTTCTTCAAGTTTGATAAGAATTGGACTTTCATTTCCTGCAAGATAGAATTGGTGACTATGTAACTTCAAACTGTCTTACTGTACTAAGTCAGCAATTGCAAAAATTCAGGCAGCTGCAACTGCTTTCTTGTTCTGGTATTAAGACAATTATCCTTGTGCATTTTGCTAGATAAGTTATCCATCTGTATGAAGGCTTTGCATTTCTTTTCTTTTCTTTTTTTTCCCTATCTAATAAGGTTGAATATGTTGGTGTAACTTCATACTTACTGCCCTTTCACTTACATTTGATGCCAATGTTTGTGTGTTTTTCCCAGGTAAATTCCATGATGTGAATTGAGTCTAACTTATCTCATGAAGGTTGTGAATACCTTTGAAATTCCTAACATCACATTATTTTTTCTTTTTAAAAGTAACTTTTAAGAAACTTTAGGTATAATTTTTATAATACAGTTAATATAACGCTTCATGGATATAACCATGGATATAACATTCCAGCAACACACTTTCCATCAGTGTCTACTTCCTTCTACTGTTATATCAATGATCCCTCCCTCCATCCACATATCTCCCCAACCCTTATATCCTGCCTTGAAAATCTCTGTTATTCCCTGAGTGTGTGTGTGTGTGTGTGTATACACAAATATATATATATATACAAATATATATATTTGTTTGTTTTTGTTTTTGGGTCACACCCGGCAGCGCTCAGGAGTCACTCCTGGCTCCAAGTTCACAAATTGCTCCTGGCAGGCACGGGGGACAATATGGAATGCTGAGATTCAAACCAGTGACCTTCTGCATGAAAGGCAAATGCCTTACCTCCCTGCTATCTCTCCGACCCCTTCTTTTTTTTTTTTTTTTTTAATTAGAAGAAATTTTGGGGGCCCGGGAGATAGCATGGAGGTAAGGCGTTTACCTTTCATGCAAAAGGTCATCGGTTCGAATCCCGGTGCCCCATATGGTCCCCCGTGCCTGCCAGGAGCAATTTCTGAGCATGGAGCCAGGAGTAACCCCTGAGTACTGCCGGGTGTGACCCAAAACCAAAAAAAAAAAAAAAAAAAAGAAGAAATTTTTATTTTGAGGTCGAATCTGACAGTGCTCAGGTGGTTACTTCTGGCTCTGCACTCAGAAATCACTCCTGGCAGGCTTGGGGAACCATACAGGGATGCCGAGGATTGAATCCAAGTTGGCTGCATGCAAGGCAAACACCCTACCTGCTGTGTACCTCTTTGGCTCCACTATGTTTCTTTATATGCCACCTATGAAGGAGATCATTTTGTATCTTTCCCTCTACTCTCCATTTCTATATATGTAGTCGCAAATTGTACCATCTTCTTTCTTGTAGCTGGATAGTATTCTATTGTGCAGATGTAATAGAGTTTCTTTATCCACTCATCTGTTCTTGGATACTAGGATTGTTTTCATATTTAGGTTTAGTTTTTGCTGCAACAAATATAGGAGCACAGATATTTTTTTTGAAATAGAGTTTTTGGGCCTCTGAAGTAGATGCCAATAATTGGAACTCCTGGATTAGATGGAAGGTGAATTCTTAGTTTTTTTTGTTGTTGTTGTTGCTGTTGTTGTTTTTTGAGAAGCATCCATATTGTTTTCCAGGAAGGTTCAACCAGACAAACTTTCCAGTAGTAATAGATGGGGGTTTCCTTTTCTCCACAACCACACTAACACTGGCTGGTTTTGTTCTTGTGATTGTAGAATTAAGACACAATACAGACTTGGAGAAAATTCTTTACCTACCACTTATCTGACAAAAGTTTAATATCCAAGATATATAAATATATAAATTTGTAAAATTTAACAAGAAAAATATCAATTCCCATCACAAAATGAGGAGAAGAGGTAAATAGAAATGTTCTCAGGAAAGACAAATAGCTAACAGTTGTTTTTTTAAAAAAAATGCTCCACTTCACCTTTATAATTTTTTTTTGCCACACCCAGTGACGCTCAGGGTTTACTTCTGGCTATGCACTCAGAAATCACTCCTGGCTTGGGGGACCGTATTGGACAATGGAAGGATAGAACCGAGGTCTGTCCTAGGCTAGCATGTGCAAGGCAGAAGCCTTATAACTTGCTCCACTGCTCAGGCCCCTTCACTTCACTTTTTTATCAGGGAAGTGCACATCAAAACAAGATATCACTTCTTACATGGGAGACTGGCATACAACAGCACAACTTTGTACTATATCTCTTTAGGAAAACTGATTTAATATTTTTTTGCTATGGTATTTTAATCAGGGGATGATTTAGAGAAATGATTAAAATTATATATTAAAGGAGTTTTTAATAAATCTAGACTGGGGATGCAAACATGAAGTGAAGAGAGGGAGGGTGGGAAATGGAAGGGCTTGCTAGTTCATTGAAGAAATGTCAAAGTTACTCTCCAGGGCTCTGAAAAGTGTATATACCAGAGAAAGGAGATGATTGGGAATTGGCAGGAAGGAACATCAAGGTGGTACTTGGCAGCAAGGCTAAAATGTTTAAGGAAAGTTCCTTAAAAATGAGCTAGTAGTTTAAGAAAAAAATGACAAAGACAAAAATTAACCTCTATAAAAGAATCTTACTCTTCATAGAAATCCCCATTATAAAAACTACATGTCGTTTTATTTTTATTTATTTATTTATTTATTTTTGGTTTTTGGATCACACCTGGCAGCGTTCAGGGATTACCAATGGCTCTACAATCAGAAATCGCTCCAGGCAGGCTCCAGGGATCATATGGGATGCTGGGATTCAAACCACCGACCTGCATGCAAGGCAAGCGCCTTACCTCCATGCTATCTCTCCAACCCTGTCTTTTTATTTTTAATTCTAATATTTTTTTTTTTAGGTCACATCTGGTGATATAGGCTCACTTCTGGCTCTACGGTAAGGAATTGTTCCTGGTGGGAACTATATGCAGTGCAGGGCATTAAACCTAGCTTGGCAGTGTGCAAGGCTAGTAGTGCCTTACACCCTGTACTGTTTATCTTGATCTCTCTCACTTTTAACAATTCTCTTCCTTTAATCAACAAAATGTTTTCTAAACCTGGATGAAACATTTTCATATGTGTTGTTGTTTTTGCTTTCCCAGCCTAATAAAGTGCTTTTTAGACAAATGTTCCTAAATTATTTATTTATTTATTTATTTATTTTGGTTTGGGGGGCCACACCCTTCTGTGCACAGAGATTATTCCTGGCTTCAGTTTAGAATTGCCTCCTTGGCTGTGCTCCGGGAACTCAGTGTGGTGTCCTAAATTCAAACCTGGGGTTAGGTATCTGGAAGATAAGTGTCTTACCCTGATTCCCCCATACGATCTCTCTATTCCAATTGTCTTCCTTTTTGATGAATGTGAGGAAAGCAGTCCATGTCCAGACAACCATTTCTTGAGATCCTGGAATGTGCTTGTTGCTTTTAATTTCTTTGTTTTTGTTTTTGGGTCACACCCAACAGTGCTCACACCCAACAGTTACTCCTGGCTCCATGCTCAGAAATTGCTCCTGGCAGACACGGGGGACCATATGGGGCACCGGGATTCGAACCGATGACCTTTCGCATGAAAGGCAAACGCCTTACCTCCATGCTATCTCCCAGGCCCCGCTTTTAATTTCTTGAGATGATGTTTCACAGGTCACCATATCACAGATTACAGAATCAGATTTGGAGACAAATTAGCAGCATCCAGGTGGTTGGTCTGTAAGTGAAGAGAATGCTAATTCCTCTTTCCTCTCTGCTGCCTCCAGGAGTGTTAGAAATCTTAGCTAAAACATGCCTAGAGTGCAAGGCACAGTTTCTAGCATACTTGTTTCTCTTTTGAGGTGTGTAAATCAATGCCTTATGCTACCATCTCAATATTTCTTTTCTGTCCGTTTGTTTTGGGGCCACACCTCTCTGTGCTCCAGAGTTATTCCTGGCTCTGAACTCAGAAATGACTCCTGGCGGTGCTCAGGGGTGCTAGTTTGGACATATATAAGGCATGGCAACCCTTCCCACTGTACTATCTCTTTGACCCCCATCTCAACATGTTTGTTTCTTTCTTTCTTTTTGGGCCTCACCTAGCAGTGCTCAGGGGTTCCTTTGGCTCTGGATCAGGGTTCTGCACTCCTGGCTGAATCAGGGGACCATAAGGTGTGTGAGGATTGAATAGGGATTGGCCACATGCAAGGCAAATGCCTTACTCGCTTTATTATCGCCCCATTTTTTCTTTGTTCTGTTTCTGGGTCACACCTGATGAAGCTTAGGGTTACTACCGGCTCTTTACTCAGAAATTATTTCCGATGAAGTTTAAAAGGCTATATGGGATGCCAAGGATAAAACCTTACTGGCTGTGTGCAAGGCAAGTTCTCTACCTGCTTTTTTACCCTTCTGATTCCATGGCTCAATCATTTCTTAATAGCCTCCCTTCTACCTGCCTCAACGCAAGGCCCATGGACTCCATCTCTTTAGTAAAAACCTCGGGAAATAACATGCATTTCTCCCACAATAATCAAAAGGAGCATACAGACCAGTTGAGAGCAGTATCTGCTCATTTGATCCGGCCTGGGAGGGAAAAGGATGCAAGAGTGAGGTAAGACTGGTTGGTGGTTGTGGCTGTGAGGAAGGGAAGTGTCCTGAAAAGGAAATCATGTTTACTTCCAAGTGACCACGTCAACAGCAGTGCAACCTGATTCTTCCATTTTTTAAAAAAAAAATTTTAATGGTCTTTCCACGTTTTTTTTTTTTAGAATTTTAATGGTCTTTTTTTTTTCAATTGTAATGGTCCTTCCTTTTGTTTTAAAAAAATTGTAATGATCCTTTCATTTAAATTTTTTAACGGTCCTTCCATTTTATTTTTAATTTTAATACTCTTTTCATTTTTTTTAAATTCTAATGGCCCTTCCACATTTAAAAAAATTTTTAATGGTCCTTCTATTTTTTCTTTTTATTATTTTAATAGTTCTTTCCATTTTTTAAATTTTAATGCTCCTTACATTTTTTTAAAAAAAAATTTTAATGGTCCTTCCGTTTTTTAAAAAAAATTTAGTGCTCCTTCCATTTTTTTTTATTATTTTAATGCTCCTTCCATTTTTGATGTGCATGCCTCAAGATAAGCGAGAGTCCACACTTTTCTTCCTTTCACCTCTGGATCCAACAGTGCAGCCCTGACCCTCCTCTTCTCAGCCTGAGTTTCCTTACCAAAAGGTTAGGGAACTTCTTTGGACCTGGCAGGAAACATTGCAAGCAAGCAAGCAAGCAAGCAAGCAAGCAAGCAAAGGGATAAGCAACCGGGTCTGCCCGCCCTTTTGCCGGAGGCTGGGGGGTGGGCGAGAGAAAAGGAAGAGGAAAAGAAAACCCTGTTCAAGAACAACAACAACTGGAGCCCGGGGCCTGGAGGATCACGGGTGGTTTCCAGTTTCCTAGACGCAGGCTGGGGACCCTCCCCGCGCCGGCCTCTGAAGCCGTGGGCGGAGCCTCTGCAGAATATGCTAATGAAGCCCCCGGGGTGGGGTGTTTGTGGATTTATGCAAATCGCTTCCCGTGGGCGTGGCTTGCTCCCGGCGAGCGCCCCTGACAGCCCGCTGGGCCGGCGGTGCCTTTCCTCCCGGGACGGACGGGTCGGGTCGGGCGCGCTGGTCCATGCTGGTCGTCGCCTTTGTTCTGGGGCCCGAGCCGAGACATGCGCGGCTGACGATGGAAGTGGAGGACTCCGGCGGAGTGGTGCTCACCGCCTACCACTCGTACCCGCGCTCGCAGCCGTCCAGCTCCGAGCCGCGCCGTGCGCCCCTGGCCCCAGGCAGCCACCCCAGCCGCAGGTACCGCGCGCGCTGCGCTGATCCGGAGATTTGCTGGGGCTTGGGGAGGGTTGCTCTTGCTTGGAGTTAGTTGTGTCACTGTCTGGGTCGCTCTACCGAGACTCTGGGTTGCTCGATCCACTGTCACCAGTTGCTCTAGCAAGTTTTGGGGCAACAGCCTAGCGGTCACGTATTGTCTTGGATGGAAATGGGAAAGGGCACGGAGTCCGGAAAGGCGCAAATCCCTGGCCAGCCAAAGGTTGGCACCCGGTGGGTGGACTTGTGTTTCTTGAAATGCCTTGATGGCTAATAGAGGAAACCTCGTTTCTGCCGGGTTCGCTATTCAAAATATTGACATCAAATATTTTATCATTCTTTTAAATGAGATTTAAATAGAAAATGAAAAAAAAATCAAAGTGCATCCTCTTCAATCCTTGATCATTTCTTTAATTATTTGCCTCTCTCTGGATTATCTACAAAATAAATCTTCATAAGCTTCATTTTGCCTTCTGCTAAATGATAAACTTATCATTGTAAATATGAGTTTGTATCACTTTTATCAGTCTTTATATGGTAAAGGCAATTATATTTTGGGGGCGAAAAGTGGCTTAGAATTACTTATGGAGGTTCAGTGTGTGCTTTTCAGGTTGCTTTACACAAGATTAAGGCTAATGAAACTTCCATGAACTTAACCAAAAGTGTTAGACTCAGGAATTTTTCATAAGTAAACAAAAGGAGACAACAATAAGTTAGATGGTTTGATATCTGCATGTAGGGAAGGTTTATTTGTTTAAATGTGACTATTTTCGGTGGTTTTCTTTGAAAGTGGGAAGTTTGAGTGGTGTTCTTTGTTTTGTTTTTGGCATCATTTATTTTTAGACATTTCTCTCTCTTTTATCTTTAATTATGTGATAATGATTACTTCTGTTCCTAATTGATTTGTTAGGCTTTCTACAGCTTATGACTTATTTCAAGGAATATCCTTTTGGACAGTATCCATGAGAGCAAGCAATGTTGGCATGAAATCTCTATTAGGCTTGGCTAACAAAGAAAAGCCTTTCTTCCAAAAAGAGTAGATTGAGCAAAAACTACTTGCTACCTTAAGATAATGAGAAAATAACAATTTACTACCAACTTTAGAGTTGTGCACATTATTTTTAAAGACTACTTGAGGGGCCCGGGAGATAGCATGGAGGTAAGGTGTTTGCCTTTCATGCAAAAGGTCATCGGTTCGAATCCCGGTGCCCCATATGGTCCCCCGTGCCTGCCAGGAGCAATTTCTGAGCATGGAGCCAGGAGTAACCCCTGAGCGCTGCCGGGTGTGACCCCAAAACCAAAAAAAAAAATAAATAAATAAAAAAATAAAGACTACTTGAAGATACAGACTGGCATTTGTCTTTAGGATGTTTTCCAAACTATGCACTGTAATTACTCAGATTATGAGTAATTTAAGTTGATTTGTGATTTGATGAGAAACAGGGGCCAGATCTGTGCATTTGTAGATGGTCCTGCTGACACAGTTCGTCTATAACTTCTAGCAGCTGTCTAGAGCAGTAGCCAGATTGTACCTTTTGGGCTATCTGAAACTGCATCCGTTTCCAAAGCAAACTGGAGGGAGAAGTTCCATTAACTCAGCATGTGGTCTTGTGGAATGATAATATACAAGAGCAAGAGTTGTTTTTTTTTTTTTTTTTTTTTTTTTTGCGGAGGGGGGCACAACCAGCTGCTTAGGGGTTACTCCTGTTTCTGCACTCAGAAACTAGTCCTGGTAGGCTCAGGGGACCATATAGGATGCCAAGAATCGAACCCGTGTTCCATGTTGCATTCAGGGCAAGCATCCTATTCTCTGTTCTTGGGTAGGGTAGGCAAACACCCTACCTAACAGCTTGAGTTTTGTGCCATAGTTATATTTTTTGTCATGTAGCAGCCGAGGAGATTTATGTTGTTTCAAATTTGCATTTTTGGTGACTACCCTAAACCCTCTCTATAAGAACTTTTGTGTCACCCTCTGAAGTAGGAAATAAATGACCTCCGCCCCCTCCAACTAAATCACTAGAGAATAGCTTAATTCCTTGGTTCCCAGTAACGATAATCAGAAAAAGGTTCATGTATTTACTCCGAGCCAGAGGACATCATCAATCATTCCTTAGATAACTGAAATAATCAGGCCCATGTTATTAACCTTTGACTCACTAACAACTACTGATCAATACCTTCTTTGAAGGAGCAATATCATCTTGTTCTACTTAGGAAGAAAGCTCTCTCTTTCAAGAAGAGTTCCCTTGCTTCCAGTTGCTTACATGTGCTTAATGTGTTTGCAGAGTAGCGACTCAATGGTTTTAGGAGGCATGGACTATTATATATCGATTTATAGCATCATTTTTTAAATCTCTTGGTGGCATAGGTACCATTCCAAGCAAACCATCTCCTTGTCAGGCATCTGTTTAGACTTTATGTCTTTAAGTATTTTTTTTTTTAAGTATTTCTGTCTGTCTCAAAATTATAGGATACTTAATAGTAAAAGCCAGTAACTATTATGTGCCATGAGCACATTGCGCATTTGGGAGACAACAATAAAATGTCTTTAACCTGAGAGTGTAGCCCTTTGCCTGTCAGACCCATAGGGATTTTGTTTTTCTGTGCATGTGTGTTGATGTTTGGGGCCATACCTGCCTGTGTTCAGGGCTTACTCCTGCCTTTGTGCTAAGGTCTCTCCTGGTGGTCTTGGGGAGCTAGTTTCAGTGCTGGGAGTGGAATGCAGCCAAGTGCAAGGCAAGCAACTTAGGCTCTGTGCCTAAGTCTTGGGCCCTCAGCCCCTTAGACTTCTAAAGAAGCTCTGAGAGTGAATCATAAATCAAAATCAAGAGGCTTCAGGTATAAAGTTGATCTTCCAGCTTTTCACTTGTAAAAACCATGTCACAGCATTCGATAACCTAGCCTTCCTCTGGTGTCTGCAACACTGGCAAGGCTGAATTATGGAATAATGGCTGCTCCATGACACCTCTCCCCAGACTCTTCAACACTGAAACTAGGCGTCAAGAGAAACTTTTTCTTGGACTTGTTCACTTAATTTAAATGACCAATATCGACCAAGCTTTCCAGGCACACAAGGCCAGGGGTCAGGCTGCCAGACATAGAACAACTCTCACACTTAATACCACTACCATCTGGCCTTGGACATAACTTTAGTTGCTCCCACCAGTGTCCCACACCAAGGAAGCATTCAGTATAGGATAGCTGCATAGTTATTGTCCTTACTTTTAATTACAGTTGATGTAAAGAGAGAGAAACCTGGGGCTGGAGTGATCATACAGAGGTTAGGTAGGATGCTAGTTTTCCGTGCAGCTGACCCTGGTTCAATCCTCAACATCCTAGGTTGTTCTCTGAGCCCTCTGAGGAGTGATTCATATGGGCAGAGCTAAGGATAATCTTTGAGCATGCCAGGTGTGATCCAACAAACAAACAAATAAAACAAAACAAAAAGAGAGTGAAATATTTTGGGAACTTACTCTCAAAATATTCATTCAGGAGACTTAAATGCAATGATTAGTCAGGAAGAGGGAAAGAAATTCCCTTTCTCTAGAACATTCTGTGTTTATATTCTCTTGTGAAGATTAAAAGAAAAGGACACATTATAATTCTTAGCTCTGTTCTTTTAATTCTTTCTTGGGGTTGTGTGCATTTGGACCAGAATTTCATTCTAAGGTCATTTTTATGTTATTTATATTTTTTCTAAGGTAATTCTAAGGCAAAACTTCTGCACTCTTTGGCAGATTCCTGAATGAAAATGTTGACATTCAGACAGAAAAGAATTTCACCTGTAAAATGTAAGGTAGTGAAGATAAAACTGGATGTCTTATTCTTTATTATTTTCTAAGTTATGTACAAATAAGATCTAAAACACTTTTTTTTTTATAAAAATATAGTTTAAAATGATCAGGAGTCTTTCTGATGTTTATCTTATTATACCACAAACTTCCTTACAGGGGCCAAAAATAGAAGAGGAAAAGGATCAACTCTTCCTTAAAAACAAAGTTTACCAAGGTTATCTTAGGCATTCTAATTAGACACACTGTTAAAAATTATTTAAAAGGGATATTATTTCCTAAATTATTTGATGAAAGTAAAGTAGTGATAAATAAAAGTAAATAGGTTATTTTCTGGAATAGACTAAATGTAGCAACTTTTAGTGACTTTATTAATACTTTCCAGGACTGAAAAAGAATTAAAAAGAAGACATTTATTTCCAAGTTCCAACTTTTAGTTAAGCATTTATATAGGTCTATGTGAGTTTATGGATATGTAAATAGGTACACCAGATTCTGGGACTTATAAATGATAATGGAAATGACATTATTAATAGTGAATAAGATCTTTGTAGGTTACTCTTTATGTTTTCTTGGAAGCTAGAGTTGGTGTCTCTAGTTCCTTTTCACAGTGGGTCCCTGTTGGGTGTAGGTAGCCCCTTATGCACTGCTGTTGGAAGACATCTGGTATATTTCTTTTGATCCTGTCATTTGACTAAATATTTCTAAATATTTGGCCCTTGCTTTGTTCATTTTAAGCTTGCTTCTTCCTGATCATGAACTCTCAAAGCATTCAAAAGTATTCAGGGGAGTTAGGATATGTACAATCTCTTTCTTGTGAATGAAGATAAC
>PVKC010007987.1:0-19280 GCA_004027635.1 Crocidura indochinensis | reverse complement strand
TAATCTGATGTTTTCTAGTTTTTCCTTCTCCCTCTCTCTTCATTGTCCAAACTAGCAACTTCAGAGCAGTATTAAGTAGAAATGATGAAAGTAAACATCTTGTTTTTTATTTGTGGTCTTAGGGAAAAATATTTAATCTTTCAAGATTAGGGATGATATTAGAATTTTTCATAGTGGTTGTTTATCATCAGAATGAAGAATCAGTTCCCTTCTACTTTTGGTTGCTGGATGTTTTTTTTTTTTTTTTTTTAATTCTAGAAGAGTATTGAATTATGTCAAGTGCCTTTTTTGCAGGGAGTCTAGATTAGCTATGTGAGCTTTGTGATTTGTTGATGTGGTGTAATGAATTGCTAGGTTTTCAGTTGTTCAATTACCCTGTGTTCCTGAGATTCCTTTTTTGTGGGGAGATGAGCATACCCAGCAGTAGTACACAGATCACTTGTGGGCCAGGAGTGGTAGGGATTGAATCTGAGACCTCTCATTTGTTAATCATATGCTCCATTCCCCTCTGAATCATCTCTGGACTATGAGATAGAACATTTTTATGCTGTTCTTAGATGTGCTTGCTTGTTTTTTTTTTTTTTTTGGTTTTTGGTTTTTGGGTCACACCCGGCAGTGCTCAGGGGTTATCCCTGGCTCCATGCTCAGAAATTGCTCCTGGCAGGCACGGGGGACCATATGGGGCACCGGGATTCGAACCGATGACCTTTTGCATGAAAGGCAAACGCCTTACCTCCATGCTATCTCCCGGGCCCCGCTTGCTTGTTTTTTGATGAGGATTTTTAGTCTGTATTTATAAAGGGTTATTGTTCTGTGGTTAACATGTGATGTTTTATGATTACTGTTTCTTCTCTCTCCCTCTTTCTCTTTCTCTTTACTTTCTCCCACTACTGGCAGTGCTCAGGGGACTATGTTAATTCTAGTCTTACAGATTCCTCTTCTTGTTTTTGAAATTTTTGTGTAAGTTTGGCATTACTTCTTAATAATGCTACCAGTGAATCCATCTGTAGGCGTTTCATTGTGGGAGATTTTTATAAATCTCTGCTCTAACCTCACTCTCAAAGTTCTAGTTAGTTTTTAAATAGTTCTAGATGTTTTTAAATCTTCATTCGAGATTTGGGGCCGCACCTGGACATTCTCGGGAGTTACTCCTGACTCTGAGCTCAGTAATTATTCCTGATTGATTCGGGGGGATTATATGAGATGCTGGGGATCCAAGCCTGGTTGAGTAAGGCAGGCACCCTACCCACTATGCTATCTCTCTGGCCCCCAACTCAGTTAAGTTTAATAGGATCACAGGTACTGTTGCTATTCTCTTCTATTATTTTACTCTTTAGTTATCAATTATAATTATCTTACCCTCACTATTGGATATTCTCCTTTACATTATATTTTGCTCTGGAGTTTATGATATACTTTTAGATTTGTATAAGGATAGTATATTTCCAGCCCTCCCCCGCCCCATATTTTTCTGAGTTCTAGAAACCAGTGAAGGCACGAGAAAGAGGAATGGGAAACATATATCCTGTTGAATATACAAGTTACTTTGTTGCAAGGAGATAAAAAAGCATGTGAGAGCTTAAGAAAGCATATACTAAACTTCGGGAGTCATTATATGCTGGTATACAGCATGCTGAACTTTTTCCAAGCTTCAGGGACCAGTGATCCGCACCCCTCTTACTTTTAAGAAGTAACTTTTAAGACTTTTAGGAAGTTTTTCATGGGTTAAAGGGTCGCCTTATGCGCCGGAAAGTACCATACTCAGAAATCCTTAATTTGATATTTCAAACCAAAATTGGTTTAGCAATTGGATAACAAATTTCCTTATGACTATAAATTCCATCTGTATCTAGACTATTACCTGTTTCACTTATTGTTCGTTTAAATACAGCCATTCTAGCAGAATGGGGTTGGTCCAAGGCCACTTCAAGTAATATGAGGTTCTGATTGTCGAGTGCTGGTTAGTAGTTCTGGTGGTCTCTAGGGTCAATCAACCCAGTGGTGCTCGGGATTCACCATGACTACACTGGCCATGTGGGAGGTAATATGATGCTGGGATTGAACTCAGGGTTTGCATATAGCAGGTGTATGTATCACCACTTTGAACTATATCCCAGCTACATTGATTATCCTTCTACTGTATTAGTTTAGTTGCTACCCTCTCCCCCCACCCAAAAAAAACCCTGTCATAAGTACTTTTTTTGTGTGTGTGTGGTTTTTGGGTCACACCCGGCAGTGCTCAGGGGTTACTCCTGACTCCATGCTCAGAAATTGATCCTGGCAGGCACGGGGGACCATATGGAGCACCGGGATTCAAACTGATGACCTTTTGCATGAAAGGCAAATGCCTTACCTCCATGCTGTCTTCAGGGCCCCCATAAGTACATTTTTTTTATATTCCCCACCAACACCAGAAACTGGCCACTTTACTGCTGGTGATACATAAAGCAATTGCAGTTATGAGAAGTGATTTTTTTTTTTTGTCATTTGTGTGACTGATCGTGGGATCATAAGCATTCAAGTTTGGAAGCTCCATTCTTTTTCAAAAAAGAAAAGAAAGAAAAAAAAGTCATTGGTTTGAGAATCCAGAAAGTCACAAAATATAAATTAAGAAAAAGCCTCTGGGAAAATAAATAAATAATAAATAAAAGAAAGAAAAGGCCTCTGGAGCTGGAGTGGTGGCACAAGCAGTGGGTCGTTTGCCTTGCACACTGACCTAAAACAGACCACAGTTTGATCCTCTGGCGTCCCATATGGTCCCCCAAGCCAGGAGCAATTTCTGAGCACATAGCTAGGAATAATGCCTGAGCATCACGGGTATGGCCCAAAATCAACCAAACAAAAAAGAAGGAACTTTATTTTATGGATTTTTTTTTTGTCCTGAGCTAACTGAAATAAGCTTTGGCTCAATAAATTTGAATCTTTGTGATTGCTTGTATACTGTTTGTTTTACTTTGACTATGGCTTCTTTAGGGGGAAGGGGTGGGCTATACCCCCAATGTGCTCAGGTGTTATACCTGGTTCTGCACTCAGAAATCTTCCTGGCAGGCTCTGGGGAGCCTGTGAGATGCCAGGGATGGAACCTCCAGTAGGCTGTATGGAAGGCAAATGCCCTACCCGCTCTGGCCCTGACAATGGCTTCTTGATGAGATAGCCCATACCTAAGTTTTATTGCTAATAATTTTGAGTTTTCAGGGCTTTTTCTGGGAGGAAGGGGGTCTTCCCATTTAAAAATGTAGAAAGTTGGGGCCAGAGCTGTATCATAGGGTAGGGTGTTTACTTGCATGCGGCCAACCAGAGCCCTGGTATCCCAGGGTCCCCGAGCCTGCTAGGAGTAACCCAAGTGCCACTGGGTCAGCCACATGCAAGGCAAACACCCTACCACTGCACCACCGCTCCAGCCCCAGATTGCTTTTTTTTTTTCTTTTTTCCCCAACCTCGCTTTTAATTTTTATTACATTTATAAACTTTCAGAATAATTCTTGCTTCCATGGAGAAGCATTGCCTTTCTTAAAAAGTTTGTTTACCACCCTCTACTTCCCATGTTTACTGCCCTGTTAGGGAAAATTAACTATCAAATAGAGATACAAAACATCTTTTCCTGTGTGTGAAGAACACACAGGGACAAACAAGATTCTTTTGTAAGGGTACCAGATTGGAAAATCATAAAGTAATCTGACAGTGTGAAAGTTCTTTTAATCTATTCGTCAACAATTAAAAAGTTTTGCATGAGTCTTTGTTTTGTTTTTATGTGCTATTTTCCTACCTTTTACCAAAATTCTATCTCTAGTTATTCTGGAGTAATCAAGAAGGAAAGTAAAACTTTACTTCAATTAAAAAAAAAAGTGAAATATTTGTCACATAGAATATTTAAAAATATAAGAGCCAGAGTGATAATTCAGCAAGTAGAGCCTTTGCCTTGCTTGTACCAGACTGTTTTGGATTTAGTTCCCTGTATCCCATAAAGTCTCCCTGATACCTCTACTCTCTGTGTTAGACCCTGAACATTACCGGTTTGGTCCAAAAACAAATAAAAATAATTAAAATAGAAGATTTAAAAGTACAAAATACTTTTATTTTATTATGACCTTTAAACCTTTAAGTGAAGATATTCCAGACTTAATTTTATGATTTTTTTTGGGGGGGGGGTTTGGGTCACACCCGGCAGTGCTCAGGGGTTACTCATGGCTCATGCTCAGAAATTGCTCCTGGCAGGCACTGGGGACCATATGGGACACCGGAATTCGAACCAACCACCTTTGTTCCTGGATCAGCTGCTTGCAAGGCAAACACCACTGTGCTATCTCTCCGGGCCCATTATTTTTTTTTTGTTTTTGTTTTTTGTTTTTGTTTTTGGGTCACACCCGGCAGTGCTCAGGGGTTACTCCTGGCTTCATGCTCAGAAATTGCTCCTGGCAGGCACGGGGGACCATATGGGGCACCGGGATTTGAACCGATGACCTTTTGCATGAAAGGCAAACGCTTTACCTCCATGCTATCTCCCGGGCCCCATTATTTTTTTTTTTAAAAAGTAGAGAGTGGTTCTGTTTTTTTTTTTTTTTTTTTAATTTCAATATATAATTGAAACCTATTCTGTATTAGAAAGCAGTGTTTCAAACTGTAGTTTTCCTATTAGAGACCAAGTTTTATTTCTATATCCTGACATCCAACAGCATTATTTTCAAAGATGGAATAGGTACCTAGGTTTTTTGCAAAGTCAGTTTGGTGCAGAAAATGATAAGAAGGGAGGACCAAATGTAATTTAATCTAGTAATTCCAGATACTTCTCTCCACCCATATTTTGATGTGTAGACATCATATGTGGTCTTAATTTAGAAGTACAACTTTGCATATTGCTATAAATGCTAACAAAGTTTAACTGTTAGGACTTGAGGACCAGTGTTCCAGATATTTTAGATTGAATTATTAAAAACAGTACTGTTTACAACTTGATGTAAGACTTATTTTTGAGTTCAATAAAATAAGTAGACAAGTTTAGGATTGTGTCTTTGAAAATCAGAAATTTAGATAGAAAGAGAAAATGCCATATAAAGAGAATATTTAAAATGAAACTTACTGGAACCCAAGAGAATGAGGATGTGTGAATTGTTGTCAAGTCATGTACCAAATATTAACATTGTGTTTCTCACCCAAGAAGAGATTGCATCAGCAAATAATTTATCCAGCACTGTTGTTTGGATGGTACGGAGATGAACAATAGTTTCAGTTGTTTTCGGGCTCCCCACCTCCACTCAGCAGCCTGGAACTGGGCATGTTATTGGAGGTCATATGATTGTGATCTTTGGTTTTGTTCATTTAGTCCAGGCATTCCCAAACTTTTTGATCTTCTATCCCTGTTACAGAAAAGGAAAAAATTTACTTAATGCCTCCCTGGAAAGTTTTAAGTGAACAAACAAAACGTGTCCCCTTCATCCACTTAGACCAGAGGGTAGTAATTACCCTCCTGGATTGTGCCAGTGCCCTCCATCTCAGGAGGGGTGGTATCACTCCATTTGGGAAACAGTGATTTCGCCTGTCAAAACAATTTTGTGTAGGTAGAAAGAAACACGAATGAAATGAATTGAGTGGGTTAGCTGCATCAGCTGTACTTTACATAGAAGAGAATGAGTTCAGCAGTTGGGATAATATCAAGCCACAGGAATATCCAAGTTGGTTGTGCTGGAGAAAAGCTTTTGAAGAGTTATAGTAGTTAATTTCTTCTAAATTTCACGTAGTTTCTATTAAAAATTTTGTCATTGCCTTCATGAGGCTGATAGTTTTAAGCAATGTATTTCCCTCTTATTTTACATCAGCTATAATTTAATAAGTATCTCGTTCTTTTCAATAATCACTAGTTAACAGAAATATCAACTTGGCTTTTCTGAGAAGATAATTGTTTCAACAGTCTTTACAAAATGTAATAGGTATTTGTCTAGTATAGTGAATGAAATATGAGCTTTGAATTAAATCGCCATTTAATGAAGGGTTCTGTTTTCTCATGAGAAATTTTTTGAGTCTGTTTTGTTAAAGTAGTATTTCCTAATAATCCAAAAGGATTCTGTTTTCTGTCTTAGAATGAGAATAAAAGTAAACAAACAACATGTAAATAGTAAGCCATTGGAAGGTTTTTTGTTTTTAATTGGCCTGGGAGAGTTTGGGCCGTACTCAGATGTGCTCAGGACTTTACTCCTTGCTGTGTACCCAGGAATCACTCCTGACAGCACTTAGCGAACCAGATAGTATTACTGATGTTTTGATAACTGGGAGTTGGACCATTGGCCAAAGGTGCTCATCAAGTTGCATTGTTTAGTTGTGGTGCTTTCAGTCATTCTGATAGTGCTTGTCAGGGGCTACGCACTTAGTTATGGTGCAAACATACTTTATAGTTTTGTTACTTGCCCATATGTCCATGATGGGGAAGGATTACACCCTGAAATTGTAGTGCTTACACGTACCTGGCTGCAGAGTGATTGGAAATGGCACTGGGAATCACACATAGTAGTGCACAAATCACACATAGGCACAAACTATGGAAGACAATTGTTACTTTGTTAGAGCCAGAAATGACACTGAATTCATGAGCTCAAGCTGGAAGGCAATTTAGCCACTAAGCTATCTTCTTCCCCCTTTAGATTCTTGTTTTATCTTGTTGGGCTAAAACTGATCAAGCTCAAATTTACTCCTAGCACTCTGCACTCAGGGATCACTTCTGGTGGTGCCAGAGATCTAATCTAGGTTGACCACATGCAAAGCCCTAACTGTACTCTCTCTCTCTAGCTGCCCCTTAATTCTTCTGTGAACTAAAATAATTTTCTGAGATACTTTATGAAATGTCCGTAAATTAAAAATGGGAATTCGGTTACACGTAGAATAAGTCAAGTTACTGAGCAGTGCACTGAATGCACTAAGTAATTTGAGTTTTATTATCACTTAGTCATCTGTTTTTAGTACAATTGTATTTAAATGTTAATTTAAAGCAAGTGAATGTAGCCAACTGGATAGAACCTTTTTGGGGAGGTGGGGGGCCACACCTGGTGATGCTCAGGGCTTAATTCTGGCTATGTGCTCTGAAATCATTCCTGGCTTAGGGGATCAACTGGGACACTGGGGGATTGAACTGCGGTTCGTCCGAGGTTAACGCGTGCAAGGCAAACTCCCTACTTACTGCTTGTGCCACCTCTCCGGCCCCACAGTGGCAGTTCTTAACCAGTGGCCATACGGACCTCTAGGATATTCCAAGGGAGGTACAGGTAAAATTTTTATAAATGGGGACTATTACACGAAACTAGAGAAAGCCAATCAAGAGGCAGCGGGTAAAGGAACAAAACAAAGTCAGGAGACTGTGGTCAGAAATAGTCTGGAAGCACAATCTTATACCGTCCAGGAAATTAGTTATCATTCATTTTAAGGAAGGATAAATATCTATAGTAGATAGGTAAAAATAATCCCTACTTAGAATAGAACAACTGGGAAAAACTAGACCTAAAGTTACTTTAGTAATTGGATAGAGTTTTAGAATTGAGATTCAAAATATAGTTGATGACATCATAGTTAAATATACTAGTTTAAATTTTTGGTGAAGAAGTCTTTGTTTATTTCCATTTCGACCTGAGTAGATGCAGCTATTTATAATGAGCTGGGTTTTGTGTTAGAATCATACTAGGTATAACAGTACAATTTCAGTTCTTAGAATTTAACATAAAATATTTTTTCTTGGGGGCCGGGAGGTGGCGCTGGAGGTAAGGTGCCTGCGCTAACCTAGGAGGGACCATGGTTCGATCCCCGGTTCCCCACATGGTCCCCGGTGCCTGCCAGGAGTGACTTCTGAGCGAATAGCCAGGTGTAACCCCTGAGCGTCACCGGGTGTGGCCCAAAAACCAAAAAAAAAAAAAAATTTTTTTTTTTCTTGGTGGAGAAATGCTACTTGCTTGTTTAAAGGATAAGCACACTTTCCTTCCCCTCCTTTTTTTTTTTTTTTTTTTTTTTTTTTGGTTTTTGGGTCACACCCGACAGTGCTCAGGGGTTACTCCTGGCTCCATGCTCAGAAATTGCTCCTGGCAGGCACGGGGGACCATATGGGGCACCGGGATTCGAACCGATGACCTTTTGCATGAAAGGCAAACGCCTTACCTCCATGCTATCTCCCGGGCCCCATCTTCCCCTCCTTTTTAAAAAATTGAATTTAGTGATTCACTCAACCTAAGGCTATATTGCAAAATCATTATGCTAGGTTATCAGACGCTAGAGAAAACAAGAAGTGTTTTGTCACTGTCATAAGAATATGTGGAGGGGGCCAGAGAGATAGCATGGAGGTAAGGCATTTGCCTTTCATGTAGAAGGACGGTGGTTAGGTATCCCATATGATTCCCTATGCCTGCCCGGAGCGATTTCTGAGCATAGAGCCAGGAGTAACCCCTGAGCACTGCGGGGTATGACCCCAAAACGGGGGGAAAAAAAAAGAATGAGAAGGGGGCAGGGGCCACGGCCAAAGCAATGACACTAATGTAGGGCATTTGCCTTGCACATTGCTGACCCAGAATAGACCTCGATTTGATCCCTGGCATCCCATATGGTCCCCCAACTGGGTGTGGCCCAAAAACCAAAAAGAAAAAATCAATGAGAAGTGGGGAGAGAGAAGAGAGAGAATGAGAATGTCTGTCACAGGGGGCCCGAGTGATAGCACAGCAGTAGGGCATTTGCCTTGCACGTGGTGACCTGAGACAGACCTGGGTTCGATCCCCGGCAATCCCATATGGTTTCCCAGCCTGACAAGAGCGATTTCTGACCACAGAGCCAGGAGTAACCCCTGATTGCTGCTGGGTATGGCCAAAAAAAAAAAAAAAAAAAAAAAAGGAAGAAAGAGAGTGTCTGTAGCAGAGGCAGGCAGGGAAAGAGGGAAACTTGGGGACATTGGTGGAGGGAAATATGCACCCGTACATTGTATGACTGAAACTCAATCATGGATGACTTTTTATACTAATCCAATTAAAGAGTTTTTTTAAAAGAAAGAAAAATATAATATTTAAGTTGTAAAATGAAGTCAAAAACCTGAGTAGAAGTGTAGATTGCCATTAGGGCTTACTTGGGATAACTACTGATCTTACTAACCGAGGACTATAGATTTGCCTAATTAATAGTGAGTAAGTAGATGGTAGATAATAGTACTCAGGCAGGTATTGAAAATGATGTCCAGTAATGTTTGGAAAATACAAACTTGAAGATTTCTTTTTATCTTTATGAAAGGATAGACTAGAAAGATATAAACATTTTTCTAAGATAAAGGAATAGACAGTTGGTTGGGAAAAACAAACAACACAACCCAAACTTTACCCTAATTACTAGCACTGAAACTCTACTTAGGTCAGTTTTGAAATACAACTTGCCCCCAAAATTAAAACCAAGCGAACCCAGACTTTATTTTGAGAATTTCTATTTGTGAGTGTGCATTCACAGTTGGATGAGATTTGAATTTGAATTGATTGGTTAAAAATAGTAGAACAGGCCTTAAGAAACTGAAGCCTATCTGTAGGTGACACCTACCACAACAGACAAATGTGAAGCTCATTATAGCTTAAGATAACTATTGTCCAGTCTTATAAATAGCATACAAAAGCAAACCACAATGAGTTAGATAGGCAGATTTAGATCCTCAGAAATTCAGATAAAGGTGGTACTGAATTGAACCTCTAAAATTATTTAATTAAAAAAATTAATTTTGTTTTGGGGCCAGACCGATGGTACTCAGTGTTTACTTTTGGTTCTGTGCTCAATAATCACTTTTGGCAGGGTTTGAGGTATCCCAGGCTTGAACTGATAGTTATCAAAACTTTAGAAAATGTTAAGAGGGGCTAGAGAGATAGCACGGAGGTAGGGCATTTGCCTTGCATGCAGAAAGTCGGTGGTCCGAATCCTGGCATCCCATATGGTTCCCCAAGCCTGCCAGGAGCGATTTCTGAGTGCAGAGCCAGGAGGAACCCCTGAGCACTGCCGGGTATGACCCCAAAACCAAAACAAAACAACAAAAAAAGTTAAACTATAAACTTAGTTTATATTTAAAATGTTATACTATAAACTTATATTATTAGTGCATAATAATAAATACTGCTGGGAGGTCTTATGACTCATAATTATTTCAGAGTAATGATTTAAGTGCTCTTTTGAATATCTGCCTGCTGGGATCATAGAGATGGGATCCAGGCAATGGCTGGATGGTATTAGTTTTATACATTAACTTTCAGGCTAACATTAATACAGAAGTAAAAGTTTATTTTTATAAATTCACAAACCTACCTTAAAGGTATTTGTGGACCTCTTGTTTTTTTTTGTTTTGTTTTTTGTTTGTTTTTTTGTTTTTTTTGTTTTTGGGCCACACCCGGTGACGCTCAGGGGTTACTCCTGGCAGGAGTCTCTCCTGGCAGGCACTGGGGACCATATGGGGAACCGGGGGATCGAACCGGGGTTCGCCCTAGGTTAGCGCAGGCACCTTATCTCCAGCGCCATCGCCCGGCCCCCGGACCTCTTGTTAAGACCAGTATCTTAAGAGAAACTTTTAAATGTATGTCCGAGGAAATAAATATACTAATTCCTTTATTGAATTGTTGGGGATTAAAATGGAAACAGCCTAAAGATTTACCAGTAGGAGATAATGTAATATTGTGATATATCCAGATAATGAACAAGTTTTGTGAAATTTTAAGATAACAGTTTAGAGTAAAATTTTTATGGGGTGTGCCCAATTAATTTGGTATGTCCAAATACAAATTACGTTATTCAAAGATAAGAAGTAGGAATGGGAAGGACAATTGTTATTTAGGGGTTCTTTAAGCAGTGCCACACCAGCATCCTTGTGAGAACTTTATGGTACTGATGATCAAACCCAGGACTTCATATAAAGCATGTTTTCTGGCCCTTTGATCCATCTCTCTAACCCAGGGGGCCGCAGGAGGCAAAGTCAGGGTGATTCTTGAGTGCAAAGTCAGTAGTAAGCCTAGAACATTGGGGGGTGTGACCCAAACAACGAAAACAAAACAAAACAAAAAAAGATTCCTCTAGGGGCAGGGCCACAAAATGTTGTACGGAGGGCCGCAAACTGCCTGCGGGGCTGCGAGTTTGAGACCCCTGCCTAACCCCCTACCTAAGATTTCCTAAATAAACTCTAACCTTTTTTCATGCCGCTATGACGGGCTAATAAGCAGTTATTAGTAGCTTTAGTGTTAAGAACATTTCTATTTTGTATTTATAGCATTGATCTTTATAATTTAATACATGTTTAATAGCCTCTAAACTTAGCTCTTGTGATTTGGTTGGTGTTTCATCATTTTAAACCACGCTTCTTATTTTTTAGGATCGAAAGTTAACCAAGTCTGAGAGACAGAGATTCAAAGAGGAGGCTGAAATGTTAAAGGGTCTTCAGCATCCCAATATTGTTCGATTCTATGACTCTTGGGAATCCACACTAAAAGGCAAGAAGTGTATTGTTTTGGTGACCGAACTCATGACATCTGGAACACTTAAAACGTAAGTTCACTGGCATTATAAAGCAAAGAAATACGAATGAATTTTATTGTTCTCATTTTAGGCTCTTTTTGTTTTTCAGCATTCTAAATTTGTCCTTCCAGTTGTTGCTATATTAATTAACACATTTCCTTCCCCCAAAGTCCTCTAGTGTGTACAAAAGTATGTATTGGTAAGTGTTAAAGCGAGAAATTTCAAAATAAGCCTTGTGTGGGTTTTTTTGTTTTGTTTTGTTTTTTGTTTTTGTTTTTTTTGGTTTTTGGGTCACACCCGGCAGTGCTCAGGGGTTACAAGCCTTGTGTTTTAAAGGGTGATTGGTGTTTGTAAAATGGAATGGCTTGACAATCAAAACAAACGACAAGGTGGCCCTCTAGTGGTTAAAATAAAGTTGAAGCCTATTGAAAATATTTTCTCTATCATTTTGTATTGTTTTGTTACATCTATGCCAATAATTTTAGAGATGCACATTGTATATAATTAAAAATGGTTCTAGTTCAATTTCCCACTGCACCAGAAATTGAAGCCTAGACAACTTGTTACCAGTAATATTCCTTATTCCAATTATAAAGACTTAAACCTGGGATTCTAGGATTTACAAAACAACAGTGTTCAGCTTTACACCTGCATACCAGTACCTGTCCTGCATACTGGTCCACTGGACCAGCAGTTAACTATTGTTAAATAATGTAAAATTATTATTATGGAGGAATTGGGCTTTAAAAATTGTCGTTGAATGGGACGAGCCATTGTACAGTGAGGAGGGCACTTTCCTTGCATATAGTCAACTTGAATTTAATCCCTGTCATTTTATATAGTCCCTGATCACCATCAGGAGTAATTTTTTTTTTTTTTTTTTGGTGGGGGAGGTCACATCCAGCAGCGCTCAGGGGTTACTCCTGGCTCTATGCTAAGAAATCGCCCCTGGCAGGCACAGGGGATCATATGGGATGCCGGGATTTGAACCACCATCCTGCATGAAAGGCAAACACCTTACCTCCATGCTATCTCTACGCAACCCCCTTTTTTTTCAGGTGCAATTCTTGAGGGCAAAGCCAGGAGTAACCTTGAGGATCACCAGATATGCCCCCCCCCCAATTATCACTGGAATATATTTATTTAGTTAAATACTACTGAATTATTAACCTCAGGTTCTTGAAATATTTTGTATCATCTAGATAGAAGTAATTGCTTGCATTAATATGTTGAAAAATCAATTGATTATTCCACCTTTACAAATTATAATTTCCCTACCTAGCTTCTTCAGTTTTGGAACAGTTTACTAATAATCCGGGCATTTTTCCCCCCCACATAGCTTTTCTTTTTTCTTTTTTTGTTTTGTTTTGTTTAGTTTTGTTTTGGTTTGGTTTGGTTTTGGTTTTTGGGCCACACCCAGCAGTGCTCAGGGACTCCTGGCTGTCTGCTCAGAAATAGCTCTTCGAAGGCACGGGGGACCTATGGGACACCAGGATTTGAACCAAACACCTTTGGTTCTGGATCGGCTGTTAGCAAGGCACTCTGCTATCTCTCCGGGCCCCATATCTTTCTTTTCTAATACTAATTTATATGAAGTAAGGAAGTGTTGTGATAGTAGTTCTATTCATATGTGCATGGTCAAGATTCTTTTCATTGGTTTGGATTTTAGTGGGTTATCAAGTCTGTCAGGCATATTCTATAAGAATACCCTATAATAATTTACTTGTTTCAGAAATGATATTGAAAGGCCATGGGCAACTTTTCTTCTGGAGATGCCTCCTTTCACCAATAAACTTATGGAACATCTAAAACCTTTTTAGTACATATTTAAGCTTCATAAAGGAAACGAGTAACCCTCAGGGGCTGGAGGAAATGACTTAAATGGATATGGATAGATAGCACTTAGTTTGCCTATAGGATCCCCGAAATCCCCCTGAGCACAGGAGAGAAAGGAGAGAGATTAACTTGTGTAGTAGGAAAGCATTTATGAAAAATGAGAACTCTACCTCAACCAGTGGAAATTACAAGAAATTTTGTCCCTTTGCTCATGACTTTGGATGACAAGGGTGAATTAGAAATCTCAGCCCACGTGTAGACTGCTGCTAGAATCAAGCCAAGAAATGAGCATTGTAATTGATTAAAAAAAATGGCTGAAGAATATTTCCACACATCATTGGTCATATCCATACCTGGAAGAATAAGAATAGGAACATTATTAGCATTTGGAAGATAAAATATGGCAAAGAGAAAGTTCAAAATGTACTTTATGGATTTTCTGAATTTCTTTGTCCCATATGTACGTAAATACTTAAATAAACACATAGGTAAAATAAGATGAGAAGATATGGATTAGAAAATTTGATTCAGGTGCTGGAAAGAATTTAGGTAGACATTTTTGGGAAAAGTAGGTGAAATTCACATAATATAAAATTAGCCTTTTCAAGAATTCAGATGGGTGGTATTTAGTACATTGACAATGTTGTCTAATCACTTTGTTAACTTCCTAAACTTTTTTGATCTTGTTTTCTGGTCAGGCCCACCGGCGTTACTCCTGACTCTAAACTCAGAAATGACTCTCCTGTAGGCAGACTTGGACCATGTGGGATGTCAGGATCAAACCCTGATCTACTCTGCAAACACCCTACCTGCTGTGCTATATTGCTCAGCACCATCTTCCTAAACCGGAGGTGGGGGGTGGGGGTGTGGGGTGTGTGTGTGTGTGTGCGTTTTTCCCCTGGGGGGGTTTCCCCTTAATTTTTGTTACCAAACCCTGTGTTGCTCTGGGATTACTTCTGGCTCTGTGCTCAGAAATTGCTCTTGGCTGGCTCTGGGGGACCATATGGGATGCCAGGATTCGAACCACTGTCCATCCTGGATGATTGCCTTTTTTTTTTTTTTTTTTTTTTTTTGGTTTTTGGGCCACACCCAGTGACGCTCAGGGGTTACTCCTGGCTACGCGCTCAGAAGTCGCCCCTGGCCTGGGGGACCATATGGGGCATGGGGATCGAACCGCGGTCCGTCCAAGGCTAGCGCAGTACGGCAGGTACCTTACCATCCTGGATGATTGCAAGGCAAACTCCCTACCCCCTACCGCTATGCTATTGCTCCAGCCCCATGTTTGCCCTTTTTGTTTGTTTGCTTTTGGGTCACACCTGGCAGTGCTCATGGGTTACTCCTGACTCTGCCCTGGCATATGGCATATGGCCAGGGGACCATATGGAATGCCGGGTTTCGAACCACCATACTTCTGCATGCAAGGCAAATGCCTTACCTCTGAGCTATCTCTCCAGCCCCCCATGTTTGCTTTTTAAAAAAATTTTTTCTTTACTCTCTTGTAGTTCATTCTCATTTGATGTGCTTATTAATCTTAAAGGCTTTTTTGCATGTACTTATTTTTTGGGTTTTTTTTTTTCGGCCACACCCAGTGACATTCAGGGGTTACTCCTGGCTATGTGCTCAGAAATCTCTCCTGGCTTGGGGGACCATTTATGACACTGGGGATCCAACCGCGGTTCCTCCTAGGCTAGCGCAGGCAAGGCAGACGCCTCACAGCTCGCGCCACCGCTACGGCCCCTGTGTGTACATGACTTTTGTGTTTTGCTGTTTTCAATATTCTATGCCTGCTTTAGGATTTTTATCATCCTAATTATAATGTATCTTGGAGCTTTTCTATCCAGGTATATTTTCATTGGAAGCCCTTTGGGCCTCTTGTATCTTGTGCTTACATTTCTTAACTCTGGGAAATTCTTTGGTTTCTTTTGCTAGTGTTTCTTCATTGAATTTGACTCCCTATTGTTCATAGACTTTAGTGACTTGTATATTGTTCCTCCTGAACTCATCCCATAGCTTTTTGGATGTTTTTTTTTTTGGGGGGGGGGTCACACCTGGTAGTGCTCAGGGGTTGCTCCTGGCAGTCTCAGGAGACCATATGGGATGCCGGGATTCGAACCACCAACCTTGTGCACAAAAGGTCTTACCTCCATTCTACCTCTCCAGCCACATACATTTTTTTATCTATTTTTTTTTAAGTTTCTTCTCAGCTTGGAGCTCATTAATCTTTTCTGTTGCCAAGCCCTTCTATTGATAGAGCTTTTCATATCATCTACCTCACTCTATTTCTGTCACTTCTGATTGTAGTTCTTTTATTTCCACTCCTATACTTAATGCTTTACTGTGTACCTGTGCCATCATTTCTTTGAGCACATGAAATATCCTCAATGTGGTATCACTAAAGTCATCTTGTGAGAGTTCACAGAAATATTTGGTACTAATGTTGAGGCTGTAGTTAGCTCTCCCAGCTCATTTTCTCTCCATTGAGTGTCATTCTTTTTAATCCCTGCCTGTTTTCACCCAGTGATAGGCTATATAAATGTGAATAATGTGAGAGGTGAAGAGTTGGCATGAGGCTATATAGCAGTTGCTCAGTTTTGAAGATGTAGAAGTGGGCTTCTAACGTAGCATGGTCAAGCAGCTGAGAAGACTGTCAGGATAGTTAGAAGAGAGGGAAATCCACTTTTAGTTCCAAAGGATCTCAAAGATGTTAACTGGGATGTTAACCAAACTTGAAAGTTTTGATGAGAAAGCAGAGGGTTGGAGAAGTGGAAATGTGCCTGCTGAAATTGCTGTTTTTGGGGTGCATATTAAGTAAAATGAGTTAATTGCTAAAAGACAAATAACCTAAGTTTCCATTTAAAAGTGGGTTACCTAGAGCAATCAAATTTATGAAATGGGAGAGGGGAATAGGAAATTGTAAATAGCTCAGTGTTCTAGTTTTGTAAGATGAAGGAAGGATCCTGTAGGTTAAAATAGTGTTGATTACAGATTAATCCAAAAACTGTGTCTTGATATTACTTAAAGTTGGTAAACTTGTGTTCACCATAGTCTAAAATGGAGTAAGTAGAGTAAATAGAGGAGTAAGGAGTCCAGTGGAGCTCAGTGACCAAGTGTGCTTACTTACCTTACAAGTATGAGGCTTGAGGGGCCAAAGAGATAGGTTTGTGGGTAGACTGTTTATCAGGAGTGGCTCCTGAGCATCAATGGTGCGGCCCAAAATTTTAAAAAAGAAGAAAGTATATGAGGTTTGAATTTATTCTTGGTGCAATGTGCCAGCACTGGCAGCCAGGATGTGATAAACTTTAAACAGAAGATGCATAAGCACTGTAACTAAGAGTGCAACATGAGCGTGTGTGCAAACACCACAGCTGGTGTGTATTATTCCCCACTTACTGTATCAGCAACAATAAACAAAAGGGATAATGAAGCAAAATTTAAATTGAAAAAGTTTTAACAGGGGGCCGGGCGGTGGCGCTGCAGGTAAGGTGCCTGCCTTGCCTGCGGACCACGGTTCGATTCCCCGGTTCCCCATATGGTCCCCCGTGCCTGCCAGGAGCGACTTCTGAGCAAATAGCCAGGAGTAACCCCTGAGCGTCACCGGGTGTGGCCCAAAAACAAAAACAAAAACAAACGAAAAAGTTTTAACAGGAGGAAACGAATTTTCTTTCTTTTTTTTGAGGGGGGAGGGACTTTGGACCACAACCTGTGACACTCAGGGGTTATTACTGCTTTGTACTCAGAAATTGCTTCTGGCTTGGGGGACATATGGGACACCGGGGTTCGAACTGCAGTCCATCCTAGGCTAGTGCGCGCAAGGAAAACGCACAAGTAGGATTGGACGATATCAGATTAATGGGTAAAGCACTTGCCTTGCACACAGCCTACCAAGATTGATTCCTGCCAGCCCATGTGGTTCCTGAACATTACCAGGAATGATTCCTAAGTGTAGAGTCAGGAGTAAACCTTGAGAAATGCTGGGTGTGGTCCATAACTAAACAGAAAATAAGTATGTTTAATGATTACAGCATTACATTAACACTAATGTCTAAGGTACTACATTATGATAATCATCATGTTTGAATTTTTCCGGATTTAAAGTTGTCTGCATATCAGAGAAATTTAAAGAGCAGTGTTTCATAAATATAGTGACAAAATCCTTAACCAAATATTCAAATTGAATAGCAGTCACATTATAGGACTGCCAAACATGGTTTAAATCGGGGTTGGAAAGCTGATTTAACACCGAATGAATTAGTTATTTGATAAAATGAAAGAGCAATCAGTTCTGTTAGTGGGGGATGGTATTTGACTTCAGATCTATTCATAACTAGAAACTTTATCAAATTAGGAATAGAAGGAAACATCTTCAAATTGTTAAGGAGCATCTATGGGGGAGGGAACTTAGAGGTAAACCTTGCTTAGTTGTCCCCCTGAAATTATGAGCAAAATGTTTTTAATCTCATTTACATTCAGTGTTACAAAATTCCTAACCAAAGTTATAAGGTATAAAAAGTTAATTAGCAAAAAGCAAAAAAGGTTAAAATGGTTACCGGCGAGGTGGCGCTATAGGTAAAGTGTCTGCCTTGCAAGCGCTAGCGAAGGAAAGATCTCGGCCACAGTTCGATTCCCCGGCGTCCCATATGGTCCCCCCAAGTCAGGGGCAATTTCTGAGCACTTAGCCAGGAGTAACCTCTGAGCATCAAATGGGTGTGGCCCAAAAAACCAAAAAAAAAAAAAAAGGTTAAAAATGAAAATGTTTGACAATGATATGATTGTGTACCTAAACATTTTAATTTAAGGGCCAGAGTGATGGTCCATCAGAGGTAGGGCATTTACCTTCACTTGGCCGTACCTGGGTTTTGATCCCTGACTTTCAATATGTTCCCCCATGTTACCAGGAATGATACCAGAGCCAGGCATAATCTCTCATCACTGCCAGCTGTGCCCCGCCCCTAATAAAAGAAAAATAATTTAGTTAAGGTCACAAGATAAAAATTTAATACACAAGATAAAAAGATTTTTAAAAACTTAGTAGAATGTAAGGAAAGTTCCAAAAATTATAGTATGGGGGCTGGAGAGATAGCATGGAGGTAAGGAAGGCAGAAGGACGTAGTCTGAATCCCGGCATCCCATATGGTCTCCTTCGCCTGCCGGGGGCGATTTCTGAGCATAAAGCCAGGAGAAGCCCCTGAACACTGCTGGGTGTGACACAAAAAACAAAAAAATTTTATATTATGAATCAACATAGACTGAGGAGATGACTTAGTGATTAAATGCGGGCCTTCAGAAAAACGCAAGATTACAAGATTTGCTGCATGTATTAATGTGATAACAATTTTCCTTTAATCACCTCCCTATTAATCACCTAAATATTCATTTGTAAATTAGTTGCAGACATTTTGTTTCACTAGAAAACATTTCTATATACATTTCATTAAAGTTCCAGCAGTTATCTTTTATTTTTATTTGGGGGTTTTGTTTTTTTATTTTTATTTTGTCTTGTTTTGGTACCACACCCTGCGGCGCTCAGGGGTGACTGTGTACTCAGAAATCACTCCTGGCAGCTTCCAGGACAATATGGGATGCCAGGAATCCCATATTGGATTGGCCGAATGCAAAGCAAAAGCACTATTGGCTCAGGCCCCAGTATTTATTTCATTCCTGGCTTGGGGATCATATTGGATGCCAGGGGATAGAACTGAGATCTGTCCTAGGTCAGCACATGCAAGGCAAATGTCCTACTGCTGTGCCACCGCTCTGGCCCCTTTATAGTGATATTTAAATAAAGTAGAACATGTTAAGTTATAAATTACCAATGAAATTTTTTGACCACACCCAGTGACGGTCTGGGGTCACTCCTCAGAAATCGCCCCTGGCTCAGGGACCATATGGGATGTTCCCAGAAAACACCCTATCACTGTGCTGTTTCTCTAGCTCCGAATCTTTTTTTTTTTTTTTTT
>PVKC010007986.1:0-28727 GCA_004027635.1 Crocidura indochinensis | reverse complement strand
CACTGAATCATCTTTCCAGAGGGTGGGAAAGTTTTCTGTTATTATTTCCCTGACTACTTGTTCTTCCCCTTTCCCTATTTCCTCCCCTTCTGGTATTCCTACAATTCTTAGGTTATTTCTTTTGTCTTTGTTCATTAGATACTGGACTTTTCCTTCCAGTGCTTTGCCTTTAATTTCCTTGCTGGTTTCTTGGTCGTTTCTGTTTGCAGTTTCTGTTCGAGTTGTTCAATGTGCTTCTCCATCTCTGCGATCCTACTCATTTGGCTCGTTATGGTTTCTTTTAACTCATTTACTTCCTTTTGTATACTATCTTTCATATTCTTCGACAGTTCTTCTTTAATTTGATTGATTTGTTCCTTCATGGAGTTCTTGTGCTCGGTGGCTAGCATCTCTTTCAATTCCTTTATAATGGCTTCCATTTCCTTTCTCATGGTTGCTTTTATATTTTCTTCCAATGGATCTGAGCGTTTTGGCGGACTTGGAAATTTGCTAGGGTTTCTCTCTGTATCTCCAGAAGTGAGGTTCCTCTTTAGTTTACCCATATTTCTTTGCATTTATTGATGTGGAAGTGCCTTCCAATTTTAGCCCGCTTTTGTCACCTGTGTCTTGGGTGTCTTCTCTGGATTATGGCCAGCCCGCTTGCCTTCCAGTACTTGGGGCCACTGCAAACAGGTCCCCTCCACTCACACCTCCACCCCCGCGCCCTCCAGAGTTGGAACCGGCTGCAAACTGGTCCCCTGCCTGCACTCACCCACCCTGCCTGCTCGCCTTCCAGCAGTTGGGAGCAGCTGCACACAGGTCCGTCCGGCACCTCCACTCACCAAAACAACTTCTTTTTATGAGTTAATGTAAACTGGTTTAGAGATACTTAGTTGATTACATTATTTAAAAAAGGTATTTTTCTGCCAGTCTATTCTGACATTTTATGTTCCAGTCCATTCTGACATTGTTTTATGTCTGTATTAAAAGTTTCTTTTAGTTTTATGTTGAAAAATAAAACAAGAGTTTTGAAATTTTTTGGTTATTTTCTTCATTTCCATTTTAGGAAACCATGATTTTTATTTGAGCTTTCCATATGCACAGTATATACATGTACACTAGGCTTTGAACTATTGCCTGGCATGGATTATATTTAATAATACTACAATATACTACTAATATGAATAAAACTTTTCATAAAAAACTCAGTAAAAAGTTACCCTGTTGTGAATAGATACTGCTATGACTTAAATTATTAGTTTTTGATACTTCAAAGACTAATTTTATTATTTTTATTTTATTATATTATTATTAATATTCTCCATTTTTAATAGCTTAGGATTCCACAATTATAGATCAGAAAGGATAAAGTTGTCTAATTAAATTCATGGAGCATGTTTTTAATGATAGATACCTATATATATGAGTTCCCAAATTGAGACAATATGCTTTACACTAGCTAGAATCAATCCTCATTCCATTAAAATTAAATAAATTAAGAAATATAAATATTTCACTTGTTTTTAACAATCATTTAGATCCAGTATCCTAATATATTATTTTTCAATTATAGCTTTTGTTTTAAAACAGAAACATAGAATTATAGAATATAATAACAGAAATATACATTATATACATATATAAAGTAATAAAAATTCTCTGCCTATCTTGCATTTAAGATATATATATATATATATATATACACATTATATTATTTGTTTGGTTTTGGGGGTCACACCTTGTGATGATCAGGAGTTATTCCTGGCTATGTGCTCAGAAATCACTCCTGGCTTCGTGGACCATATGGGTTGCCAGGGGATCAAACCAAGGTTCGTCCTAGGCTAGCACCGGCAAGTCTTATTGCTCTGCACCACTGCTCTGGCTCCATTTAGGATATTTTAAGCACTGAATTTTACACCGAGTATTCCAAAAGTTATATTCCAAGTAAATCTAAGAAGCTACTTTAAAAAGTTTCACTTGTATAACTCTTTTCTACGGAACAAGTCCTTTTGGATGTCATATAAGTCCTTGCAATGTTTGTAATTTTTCAATAAGAAACAACAACTTTGGATTCAACCTAAGAAAACTGCTTAATCTTAAAAGATTGCAAACCTTTGAATTTGAGCAGTAAAAATAGAACAAGAGTTTTTGATATAATACTCTGCCTACAAACTTGAATGCATACTTGTGTTGTGATAAATAAAATACACTTATGGGAATTTCATCAGCAGTATGTAAGTTCATGAAAACTCTTCTAAAATAGAAAACACATTAACAGTTCTTATTGTTCAAAGATACATTCTCTGTCAAACTTTCAGCATAACATTGTGCTTGTCATATTTTTCTGTGGGTGAAGTTTAGAATTTTTTTCTAATTTGTTTGGTGAAAGAAATTTGTTTTCTCTTTGTGCAAGTTTACTGAGTGAGAAAGGTGAAAATAATATTTTCTTTTATTTATTGGGTTTTGACCATACCTGACAGTGTTTGAGGATACTCCTGGCTCTACATTTAGCATTTAGGTAGGCTCAGAAAATAATACTAAGTGCTTGAGATAGAACTAATAAAAGCCACATACATAGAATGTGCCCTATTTACTGTACTACCTGTCCATCTCTGAAAAATGTTAATGTAGTTTAAGAATAATACATTATTATTCCAATTTTTATAAACCTAAGATATTATAATTCAGAATCAGATTAAGAAAATACTATTAGAAAATTAAATAGAAATACTAACATTCTAAGATCTGTTTTATTTCTTTGTATACATTTTATGTTTTTTTTCTTTTTTTTGGGGGGGGGGCACACCCGGCAGTGCTCAGGGGTTACTCCTGGCTCCATGCTCAGAAATTGCTCCTGGCAGGCACGGGGGACCATATGGGGCACTGGGATTCGAACCGATGACCTTTTGCATGAAAGGCAAATGCCTTACCTCCGTGCTATCTCCCGGGCCCCACATTTTATGTTAATATGTAAATTATTTTCAAAATTTTGGTACCCACAATATTTTAATAATAAAACTATGTGCAGTTATTATATGCATAATTCATTTCCTCATGGAAATCACAGCTTCTGAGAAATTGTAAAAGAGATATTTACTAAATGGAACAGAATTATAAAGCATGAGCACACAAAATACTTTGCTATGAACAATGTCCACTATAAAGTAGGCATGGGATAAAAATTAACACAGTTTGGGGCTCATCCCAGCAACATTGGCCTTGATTTACAGCCAGGTGTGGCCCTGACACAATATAAAAACAATAAACAAAGTACATATGTTAGGTCTATAAAATAAAACACAGTGAAGATATGTCAGATAATGTTTTCTTTAGAAGCCACATCTAATGATAAAAAAAACTCCCTTGAAACTTTGTGAGATTGTTGTCTGGGTAAGTCTCTTGGGGAAAATAGGATAATTCCTATTAAAATATATGATTCTTCTCCTGGGCATCGATTTCAAGAATACAAAAACATTAACCTTAAAGGTCATATGCTCATTGCAGCTTTATATACATCTCATAAAATATTTATGTTTATCAGTACATATAAATGTGTAGAAAGTGACAAAAATACAAATGATGCAAAATAAACTTTCTGTTATATTTTAATCATTTTTAGTTAGTGCTATATAATATTAAATTTAATTCTTTGTATTAAATATAATTAGTTGCTTTGGTCTATCCTTGATATTTACTACCTCAGGTTTAGACTTATTTAAACAGTTTGCTTAGATGTTAAAGCAACATTATTTTATTCAACTGGATCTGACCTTTCTTACTTATAAATGCAATTTGCTTTTACTTACATAAAATAGACTCAATGAAATGATCATTTTAAAAGTTCTTGTAATTTTACATATCTAGAATGTCCTACATTATGTATCTAGGACATTACCAGCTAACTTTCTTTTAAGTACTATTTTATTGAGATTTTTAAGTTTTTTTTATTATTTGTTTGTTTTTTAATCATAGTTACATTTTTCAAATTTTCTGCTATAAGAATATTTTTTATAGTTTTCCTTAAGTAAAATCTATGTTCTAATTGAGAATGTGTACTTTCCAAAACAAAATCACCCATGATATTTTCATTAGGCAGATATTAAAATTTCTGGACTAATTCCAATTGAAATAAATATTGTTTAATAATGCATTAGATTATGACTCATAAATTTTGAAAACCATCAGAAGTTTATTGGTTCATACTTTATTTATATATATCTTATAAATATTATTTTAGTATAGTAGCTTTTTTTAGATTCATAAGGTAGAAATTTAATTTAAAGTAAAATAGATTATAATTTTAATAAAGTGTAGGTAGGTAAAATTATAGTAATACTTGGATATATATGTAAAGAGAAAATGAAATAAAAATTGAGTTAGATATTAGTTCATCACATCATGTTGAATTATGAATGTAAACAAAAATCTTAGAGACAATGCAAAATAAAATACGTTTCAAATTGCTATGATTTGAATTATCTTTGAATGTATTTTTCTTGATTTTAGGGCCACATCTGGAGGCTCTCAGAGGTTACTCCTGGCTCTGTGCTCAGAAATCACTCCTGGCAGACTCGGGGACCATATGGGATGCTGGGAATCGAACATTGTCCTTCCTGGGTTGGCCAAATGCAAGGCAAATGCCCTACCTCTGTCCTATTACTCCAGCACCTGAATGTATTTTAAAATACATAAAATATAATTCTTGTTATGGTTTTTAAATTTTACTTTGAATTTAATATGGAAGGTATGGTATATAAAGCAAACCAATAGAAGTTAAAATGATAAATACATTTTGATAAATAATAAAAATATTCTAAGCCACCACCACTGAAAAGTGTGTAATACCACTAGTCTATTTTATTTTTTCAAAATAGTAATATTACATATATAATACAATAGTAAATATAAATCTATATAATACTTTGAGGAATATTGGCTAAAATGATTCAAAAGAAAATAAACAAAATTTGATTTAAAGAAAAAAATAAAGACTAATTTCAATTTGAGACTCTTGTGGTCTTGTGAAAATATCAGTAGTTCTCACAAATCTTTAGAGTTTCAAAATTCATGCTTCAAAATTTAGAAAGTGATGCTGAAAAGGATCCCTATAGTTTAGGTTTAAAACAAAGTTAGACCACTTTTTTTTCTGAAAATTATCATATAGATATGTCTAACATTATTTATAGGTCACATGGACAATGAGTAGCTGAAAAGAAACATGCATGTTATGATCTATCATGCAATGGGACTAAACCACATGATTTCTTTTGCCTATGTGGCCCATGTATCAGACATTCCCCAACCCTTGTCTAGAGTATATAACAAAGTATGTAGTTTTGGAGAAGTGGCAGAGAAAATATGATATAGACACAAGAATATTAAATTATTACTGTATGTGAAATTGAATGACCTGTGGAAAGGAAAATATATATTCAGGCAGACAAGCATCATACTGTTAAATGAAAAATCCTAGAAACAGTAATCAGGCAAGAACAGGAAATACAAGAAACAATATTGGAAAAGAGGAACTAAAATCATCTCTATTTACTAATGAAAAGATAATTTATATTAAATATCCTAAAGATTCCACAAAAACTAAAAACCTCCAGAAAAAATAAACCAATATTACAAAGTAGCCAACTACAAAGTTAATATCTGAATCTGTTTTCTTTTATACAAATAATTATTCAGAAGAGAATCAGAGAAAAAAACCTCACTTAAAATATTGTCAAACTTTTCTCCATTAAGGATAATATTTGCCATTGGTTTGTGGCAGATGGTTTGTGGTAGTTAAGGAACTCTATTGAGAAAGTTCCTTTCATTCCCATCCTGATGATAGTTTTTATCAAGAATGGGTATTGAAACTTATCAAATGCTTTCTCTGCATCTATTGATATGATCATATAGTTTTAATTTTTCTTGTTGTTAATACTGTGTATTATGTTGATTGATTTATAGATATTAAACCATCCTTGTATTCCTGGAATGAAATGTACTTGATAGTGGTGCACGACCTTCTTGATGAGGCACTGAATCCTATTTACCAGAATTTTGTAGAGGATCTTTGCATCTGTGTTCATCAGGGATATTGGTCTGTAATTTTCTTTTTTGGCAGCATCTCTGTCTGGTTTTGGGCCCAAGGTGATGATGGCTTCATAAAAACTGTTTGGAAGTGTTCCTGCTTTTTCAATTTCATATAATAGCCTGGCAAGGATTGGTAGCCCTTCAACAGAGGTGCATATACACAATGGAGCCATCAGGAGAGATGAAGTCAGGAAATTTTCCTATTCATGGATATACATGGAATCTATTAGGCTTACTAAATAAGTCAGAGGGAGAGAGATAGACACAGAATAGTCCAAATCATCTATGTTTTTTAAGACATTATTGTAATAATCCCAAAGACAGTAGAGCTAAGGACTGAAGGACTAATTCACAATATAAAGCTCACCACAAAAAAGTGAATGCTATTAGGGAAATAACTAACAACTAGAATGAGAGATGTAGGAGGGGGACATTGGTGGTGGGAATGTTGCACTGGTGAAAAGGGGTATTCTGTTTATGACTGAAACCCAACTACAATCAGGCTTGTAGTTATGGTGATTAAATTAAGATTTTATATAAAAATATTGGCGGGACCAGAGATATAACATGGAGATAAGGCGTTTGCCTTTCATGCAGAAGGTCATTGGTTCGAATACCGTCATCCCATATGATTACCTGAGCCTGCCAGTAGCAATTTCTGAGCGTGGAGCCAGGAGTAATACCTGAGCGCTGCCGGGTATTACCCTCAAAAAAGAAAAACAAACAAAACAAAACAAAAACAAAATTTTGTCAAACTATCAAAAACTAGGAATCGATGAAAGAGGGAAGATCTATAGCATGAAAGCTTCAGAAAACTTAAGAAGAAATAAAGAAGACCTAAGGAAACAACAACAACAAAAACACATAATTCTCATGGATTGGAAGTATCAATATTGTCATCATCATATTATTTAAATCAGACAACATTTTTCAAGGACTTAGAAGAGGCAATAATAAAGTTTATATGAAATCATAAAGATCATAATTGGCTACACAATACTGAAAAATAAGAAACTGAGGGGAATATTACTACTTAATTGAAGCTGTCTGACAAAGCTTTAAATCAAAATAGCATAGTTGGAATAAAAACAGATTCTGATCAATGTGTCAGAATAATATAACCAATGACAATCCCTATGTATACAATAAGTTAATTTTTTTCTATAAAGAAACAGGAAATAACAAAATAAAGACAGTCTCTTCAACAAGTGGTGTTGGGGTTATTGGATAACTATGTATAATAAATTAAAGCTGTGCCTGTATATCACACCTTACCAAGACTGTAATTAAAAGTGTATCAAAGACCTTAAAATCAGAACAGAATTTATAAAGTACATTGAGGATAGCATAAGCAGAAAGTTTCAAGACCTAATCCTCAAAGTAATCTTCAGCCATAAATGCCAATTGCATAAAACTACAGAATCAAAAGTAAATAAATGAAATTTTAAGCTAAAAATGTTCTGAAAAAAAGAAAAGAAATATGGGCTAAAATTAAAGGCAACTGAACATGAGAAAATATTTGTATGAAATATATCAGATAAAATTTATATACCTCTTGGATATGAAATACAAAGAATATTAAGAAGTATGCACATATATTAATCCCACCAATTAAAAACACCTATTAAATGGTATGAGAAAATGAAAAGACACCTCTCTGAGGATGTTCACCATATGGTCAACAGGCATATGTAGTAATGTTTATCATCATTTATCATTAGAGAAACCAAATCAAGACTTGATATCATCTCATGCCAGTGAGGATGGTACATATCAAAAACACTGACAACAATCTTTTTTGGCAGGAATGTGATAAAAAGGGAATTTTCATGCATTGCTGATGGGAAATTTGTCTAGTCATCCATATAGAAAACAAAATGATGGATTCTCAGTAAATTCAAAATTGAGCACCATATAACCCAGCAATTCCACTTATGGATCTTTATCTCCATGGCAGAAAAATACCTTTCATTTAAAAGATCATAATCACACCAATATTCCTTGCAGTATTCAGTACAGTAACTAAGAGTAGGAATGAACTTAGATGTCCAACAACAGATTAGTGGATCATGAAGATGTGGTATATATATACAATGCGGTATTAAATAGCTACAAGGAATTAAGCAATCATGCAATTTGCTGCAACATGGATGTGACTGGAAGATATCATGTTAAATGAAGTAAGTAAAAAAATATATTAATTCAGGATGATATCACTTTGTTATATCTAGAAAGACTGAATGGGGGAATGTAATTTTAAGGATATTAATCATTCATGGCTCACAAGTATATTGAGTAGAAGGAAAAATATAGATTGGAGGGGCAAGAAAGACATATGCTAAGTAAAGGGGGAGCATAAATTGAAGGAATTCAGGTACATCATTTATTAATGAAATATAGAACTAAGTCTATACTGAAAAATCAAGAACACTGAAATCAAGACACCCAAATAAGAAAAGCAAATGAAGCTTTTCAGTTTGGCATGCAAGAAGAGAGAAATATCTGGTAGTTGTTTTGCAGTATAACATATGTCAAAAATTAAACTGAATAATTTTGTAAACCATAATGTTCTAATTATTTTTTAAAAGAAAAATTCCTCAAAAAATGAAAAACTAGAAAGAAGAAAATGGCAATCAAATCCAATATGAAGAAATTAGCAGCAGCTTTGAAGGAGCTTCTACATTATATTTTAGCTGAACTCCTGAATCAAAAATTTATCAAATTTATCAATGGATAATGAGAAACAATGAATGTTAGTATAAACTTGTTCCTACCCTAATGAATTAACACATATTAAGTCGTTCCTAAATTTTTTTTACTTCTGTTATAAAAGAGTACCATCATAAATATCAAGAGATCCCATACAATTATCTTTGTAATTCTGCTAAATTCAAAACATGCTTGAAATATTGGCAGGCCAAGGAGAAAAATATTGAATAAAACAATGAAAAGAGTGTGTCAAGAGAAAGTTAAACTTATGAAGATTCTTATTTGATTTTACTTGAGTAGTAGTCTGTACATGCATATTGTGTCTAAAATGGAACAATAGTGAAATAATTAAAGCAAATAATTTCAAGTGCTCAAATGGAGCTGAGAATAGTTACTGACTCTAAAAGCTATATAGAAATCCTCTTAATTCACAAAGCATCAGATGGAATAATCAATATGGTGTTGCCTCAGTATGAGGTAATGTGATCCTGAATAGCTGTTGCTCAGGTTGCATATAATATAGCTTAAAAATAAGATAAACACCAATTGAAATTGACTCAGGAGAACAGATAACAGAATTCTTATAATATACTTTGAATAAGTTAATTGGGACTGTGAAAATATGACACTCAGGTGCTTCTCTTACATGTACTTGACTCCCATAACCCTAAGCCCTGCAAGAGTAAGCCCTGAACATAGAGCCAGTGATACTCTCTGATAACAGCTTGTGTAGTCCAAAAACAAAATAAAAAAATAAATAAACTAGCTTTATTAAGCACAATTGTGTATTAGAAAAAAAGTAAAGTTACTAAATACTTATATTTAAAGTACCCAGTCCATAACTAAAGGTTTCTAAGTACATTGTTTGAAATAAGGGCTTCAGAGATACTACAAGTATTAAAGCTTATTCTTGCATATGACTTACACCAGTTCAATACCTGGCATCACTTGCTTCTGGGGCATTAATATGTATGTAGCCTTGAAGGTTCTGAGCAATATTGCAACCTAGATAGTACAGACCCTACCTGTGTGAACTATATCATATATTATTGGATATAAGCACTAAAAATCAGCAGGAGGGTTCCAAGGTTTCTTTAGAACCACTTTTTGTTTGTCTTTTTTTCCCCACTAAAGGTTAGTAATACTAAAATAAGAAAAATATACATAGTTGAATTTAGAAGAAGAAAGATTGATAAAGATAAATAGAAGCAGTGAAAATATTTAGGAGTTTAGAATAATGCTGGAACCAGAAATAAAGGCGAAAAATTTATTAAAGAAAGTCATATACTTTTTATATATTGTGAAGTAAATATATATATTTTACATAGCATATATATTATATCATATGTATATGAATTCAAAACAATATGACTTAAATGCAAAGCAAATATTCATCAAGTTTTTATGCTTGTTAATAATGAAAAAATTTTAAATATCAAAATATTTCAAAAGACATTAAATACTTAAAGGAACAATAAAAAAGTATGGATAATTTTCATAACAATGCAAACTTCAACATATGGACATTATGTCAACCTGATTTTGAGCAGTCAAATATGATGATAATATCAGTAATCACTAATCATGCTATACTACAAAATACAAACTATAATACTTTGAATAAAAGAAAAGTGGTAACAAACTACATTTAGAAAAGAATAAAATATCAGACAGTACCAATAAGGTTAAAAATAAAATATGTATTTTTAAATATGGTAAAAATAAGTAGATTATTAGACATAAACCAAGATGTAGAAATATGCTATGCTAACCAGAAACAAATAAAGAAACGAAGATCTTTAGAATAAAAGTATAGGTAATTCCTGGGGCTGGCGAGATAACACAGCAAGAGGACGTATTAAAATAAAATCAAAGAAGTTATTATTTTTCTCTGTCTCGGACTCTCTTGAAATATAAACTCTGATTATTCAACTATACTAACCAGTTTAATATCGTTAAAATCGTACATTTCTGCATTTGAGAATCATAAGAATCACCAGTTAGGGTACCAAAACCATTTAAGGTAAATATTGGGAGTGATGGAAATGAAAGATGTATCACAAAATGAAGCAGTAGTACAATTATTTAAACCAATTTTAACAAGAATTGAAAATAGTACTCTTCTTATTTTCTCAGATTTTTTCTTGGAAAAATAATTATCTTTAATCTGCATGAATAAATTTGATTTTTATAGAATCCACCACAAAATCGGTGGCTTATAGCCTCAACTGGTCATACCCAACATACATCAATTGCTTAGGTTGGTTATAGGTCCTGTCTATTAGATAATCTCTGCCTAATTATTTATAAATATGACACAATTTTGATCCACATAATATTTATTATATTCTACGGATCTTTCTAGATTGTTTTTTTCCTTTATTGCTCATTTAGTAGTCAAAACTGTAACATAGAAAAGTTTGTTTTTTTATTCTTTTTGGATGTAGGGGATAATGGGGTGATGCTTTGGAAGTAATTTCTGATTCTGTACTTAGAAATCACCTGTGACAGTGCTTGGGTGACCATATGGATTGCTAGGCATCAATTCAAGGTCAGCCATGTGCAAGGCAAGGCAAATGAGTACCTGCTATGCTATATAGATCAAATTCAGTCCAGCAACATTAATTTTTATTTTTATTTTGGTGTGTTGTTTTGTTTCTGTTTTTTGATTGCTTTGTTTCTTGGATCATACCCAGTGGCGCTCAAGGTTTACTACTAGCACTAAATTCAGAGTACTATTGACAATGCTCAGGAAACTATAAGCAGTGCTAAGGATCAAACTAGGATGGATGTATACAAGGCCAATGTCTTTTTTATTTTAATATTTATTTTATTTTTAATTATGAGAACAAAGATGCAAAGAAAGAGGACAAGGTAAGGTTACAGTGGAAGGACAATCACTCATAACATAATTCTCAGAAGAAGTCCCTTTGCTGATATATTAACTTTGAACTTTCAGCCAACGAACATTAAGATAAATAAAACAGAATCCATGTACAATTACTTTGTTTGTCAAGTCCTCTGATTATAATATAACTATAATATTATATAATTACATACATTACAATGTTTCTTAACAGCACACAAGGCTATCTAAAGCCATAAAGCTTATGTAACTTCTTAAACATTAGAAGCATACTATTTTTTAACATTTCCATGTATATGCATATTAGTTTAAGTTAACCTCAAAAATTTAAGTGGGTTTTTTGTAAGGATTAGAGTCAAAGGAGCACAGCAAAAAACGGTATTAGAGTGGCAATTGTTGTTTGCATAAGCCCACCAAAATATGAGGGGCATGGAAAGAAATAACCCTGGCCTAAATACAAAGAGACCCTATCCCTGAAGTTTCCTGGCATAAGATCAACTCGGCTCCAGGCAAGCTAGATAGTCCAATCCAATACATTTTAGTGCCAACACACTTTTATTTTTTACACAGTCTCTGTTGTTGGTATCATGTTTCTGTATCAAAATATCCTTGAATCTGCATATTCTGCATTGAAGTCAGGACATGGAGCATCCTCCTGCCTCACCTCATAATTAAAGGGCAATGCACAAAACCCTATCCTGTAAGCAGGTCCTTGTTGTTGTTAGTCTTCTCAGTGTTAAGGGAAGACTTCTGAGCAGTTCAATGTCTGAACAGTGGTAGGGTCTTCCGTGATAGAGGATTGCTTCCTGGTGATGTTATAGAGAACTTGGATGTTTCAAGGTTGGCTTCCATGGTTCAGAGGTGAATGGATAATGCTCTTTCTTCTGAGGCCTGTGCCAGGTCATTATGTCAGTGTTCAGGGTATAAGGTCCCTTTACACTACAAAATTTGTGTGTTCCAATCTCTATTAAATAAGATCTTATTTGTATGTATACTATTTTCCCATTTTAATGTGCCTATGCGAAAAAAGAACAATGCCACATGGTACTATTGGCGATTATGGGGAGCACAAGAACAAGTCCAACAAACTCAATGACATGGTTCAATCAAAAGCATTAACTGGGGAACTCTATCACCAGAATTCCTTATTGAACAACTAATAAAAGGAAGATAAAAAGTGGTTAGAACCGTCTCTGTCAAGAGAATATTTAGTAAGATTTATAGATGTCAAAGAAAAAACACATAGAATATTCGAAAGAAATACATGTCCATTGTATGTCTTTTGAAATAGTTTGGGGTTGTTAAACACAATGCATGTTGTTGGTCTGTGATTAGGATTGTGAAGTACTGAAGTTAAAAAGAGTAATGTGGGTTAGTGGTGTTTGGGAGGGTAAGAGTAAAGGAGTAATAAAAAATAAGCTTTGTTGGGGAGTGGGAAAGGGCAGAATACAAATAGATATTCTGGATACACAAACAATAACATAAGGATTGGGAATATTCTTAATATATGCAGTGCGTGCCAGAAGGCCTGGAGTTAGAGAAGGCCTTCTACATGGGGCTTCCCCAATCCCCATGCTGGGTAGATCCTGCCTCCAGCTCTAGAGGATAGATAGAAAGTCAGAAGCCAGGATCCACCCGCTCCACACCCTAAAACCTTGGGCGGGGAAAACTTGGGACCCCATCTAGGAGGGGACCCCCCAACACCAACCTGGTCTGGCCACCTGGGCTGCCACCCCAGAAGGCCTGGAGGCCGGGGGCCCGAAGAGGGGACAGCTAGGAGCCTATCAAAGCCCCCAGCACACCCAAGTTAGAGAGAAGGCCTTCCACATGGGGCTTCCCCAAACCCCATGCTGGGTAGACCCTGCCACCAGCTCAAGAGAGGATAGATAGCCAAAAGTCAGGATCCGACCACCCCTCACCCTGTTCCCTTCCCACCCCAGAGCTGGGGGAAGGGCTGGGAAAACTTGGGACCCCATCTAGGAAGGCACCCCCCGACACCCACCTGGTCTGGCTGCCTGGGCTGCCACCCCAGAAGGCCAATGTCTTACCACATACTATTTCTTTCCATCAGCCAGATCCCTTTATTCTTCATACATTTTTTAAAAAATAATATCTTGTTATAAAAATATAGTCATGTAAACTTCTCATAAAACAAATTGAACAATTAATTTGCAGTTTTCAGTACATTCATATCTATAATAAATTAATTTATGTCATTAAAAATGTCTTATAATGAGAACTTCTGTTCAGTAGGAAACATGCCATTTGAAGAAGTTGGGGAAAGGACAGAGAGAAGACAACAGCTATGCTGAAGGAAAGTATTTAACCAAGAGGAGGGATGAAGAATAAATAACAATAATTATTAAATGGCTTGAAGTGGGGTCTATTAATCCTTTGTTATTAAATTTGTATTAAAATATTTTCATGTCAGGAAAGTTTGATAACATTGTTAACATTATGAATAATTTTAGAGAATAAAATTTAATATGTTATATATCATTAATATAAAATATTACAATATTTTATACAATAACCAAAGTAGCAAATGAATTATCAAATTTTAGGGAATGTGTACATACATGGTATACTAAGAAGTACATAATCTGTTTCTTAAACAATATGAGTCAATTAAAAATAAAACAGATCACAAATTGAAGTATAGAGTACTTTGAAACATACTTAGCTTTTTAAAATCTTATAAACTGATTTACATAAATTAATTATATCATTTAAGTTTGACTACATATAAATGTGGCCCTTGAAAATTTTAAATAATATTTAGAAAATTTGATTTTGACAAGGAATTCTTATCATTAATGAATTAGTAGGAGTACAAAGGTTAAGTAACCGAGAATGTTGTCTTATGTCAGGGAGGGATTAAACACATTACAGGTTAATGGAAGTAGTAATGAAAAACAAAATAAAACTCCAATATATCTATGATGATATAATATATTTGAAATAGATATTATTTAATAAAAATTCATAATTTTATATTAAATAATGTATAATATAAAACAAAAAATCTAACAAGTGTAAAAATCACTTTCATATTCATGTCTAAGAATAAAATTGTATGGATTCAAATATAGGATCCAAATTTGAAGAATAGAAAAACAAAAGAGAGGGGCCTGAATACAATAGGTAAGGTGCATGCTTTGTATTCAATTTACCTGGGTTGAATACCCAGCACCACTTGTAGTCCATGCCTGCCAGTACTAATCTCTAAGTGCATATCCAAAAGTAAAACCTTGGTAAAGAGGTGGCCCAAAACAAAATCAGAAAAAGGGAAAAGAAATGAGGGGTTTATAGTTTCAGGAAAATAAGAGATAAACCATTATAGAAATTTTTAATAATGGTTATTTAGTTGAAACATGCATAAAAATCTCTTAATTATCATTCATCTCTAATAATGATCTGACTGTGATATGTTTGATATACAGCTGAGTTAGTTGGGAGTAGAAAGCAAAGCATGTAAAATTGTAGAGTGATTTATCTTTATCAACACCTAGGAAGGCAGCGGGTTACAAATAGCTAGCTCATATTGCAAGCAATTTAAACAATTCCCTAAATATAATAGCAGCAAGATGAGTTTGTTTGAAACCTATATTCAGATCAAACATGTAGACAATCTATCATAATTATTTATGTCACCATCATCTTTTATGTTGACATATGCTGAAAGCCTATTCTCTAAAGTGATCATTCTGAACAAAATAGTTCGGAAGTCAGCTAAAAATAACTATTCCTGCTTTTAGAATTATATCATGTATTCATTCAAAATGACTGAATTGTGATAGAGCTAAAAGAGTAATGTGGTCCCTTGATCCAAAATTTTCCTTGACACCTATGCAATTTAGCCACTTGACCTCTATGATTGTCTTATCTCATTTGTAAAATGGGAATAACTCAGCCTTGATAAAGTGTTTTGGAAATTTAAAGTTTCATTTGAAAGAATGCTGGTCATTTTAAAATGTTGAAAAGCAACTGCATTGTCACAATATTTCATGGAATTTTAGTTAATAAAATTTTGATTGCAAAATAACAATTAATTATTTCCAACTGAGTGTGATACTCTAATATTATTTATTTCAGCTATGAATCTGTTTATTCAAAAATAAGTTATAGTCATAGTATAAATCTTTAGTCTTCTTTTTATACAAATATGTTTAGTTTAAGTAAATGGTAAATGTTTAATTCACTGATATATGAGAAAATATATTAATATCTACAGAAAAAGTCCTAAAAATCAAAAACAATGAATATAATTTTAAAGTTTGGCTCATGCCATGAGTAAAAGTTATAAGTTAGATTAATATTAGGTATCATTATTAGCCTTTTTATTTATTGCATTGTTATAATTTACAATATTTCAATATTTATTGTATTATTATTTTTTTCTTGGAAAGGACTTGCTTAATAATAAAATTTCTTTTATTTGTTTAATTTTTTTTGGTTTTTCGGGCCACACCCATTTGATGCTCAGGGGTCACTCCTGGCTAAGTGCTCAGAAATTGCCCCTGACTTGGGGGGACGGTATGGGATGCCGGGGGATCAAACCGTGGTTGTGATCTTTTCTTGGCTAGTGCTTGCAAGGCAGACACCTTACCTCTAGTGCCACCTCGCCGGCCCCTTTTCAAATTATTTGGGCCACAACTGGTGATACTCAGGAGTTACTTCTGGCTATGGGCTCAGAAATTGCTCCTGGCTCAGGGACATATGGGACACCAGGGATAGAACTCAGTTCTGTCCTGGGATAGCTAAGTGCAAGGTAAGCATCCTATCACCGTGCTATCATTCCAGTCCCTGATAATTAAATTTCTTACTCAAAAAATTTAAAGATGTTCATTTTATTTGTGAACTAAAGAATTAAACACATCTTAAAGCTACAAAGACTAACTCAGTAGGCTATCAAAAAACTTAGATGATTTTAATTCATAATAATTTATTGGAAAATAATGATCCTGTTTTTAAACATGGTTGTGGAAGCTATTATGAAGATGAATCACTAATCTATTTTTACCAACAAGAATTTGCAAATCATTTAAGAGTTCTTCATTATGTGAGGAAGTAGTTTTGAGCAGTGATTATCAGTGTTCTTGGAGTTTATGAAATACTATAAGAAATGAGGTTTGCACGTACTCTTGCAGGCCACGGGCTGAGGGAGGTAGATATGGGAGGTAGGATGGGAACGGAGGTGTAGGGAGAACAATTCGGTGAAGGGAATCCCCCTGATATTAAGTTATCATGTACCTAAAATATTATTGTCAACAAGAGCTTTCTTTACATTCAAAAATTAGGGATGGGGGGAGGACAACTTTGGTGGTGGGAATTCCCCTGATTCAATATTAATATGTACTTAAAATATTACTGTGAAAGATATGTAACCCACTTTGCTCAAAATAAAAATTATTATTAAAAAAAAGAAAAAGAAATATAGGAGCTAGAGCGGTGGCATAGAGTAGGGCATTTGCTTTGAATGTGGCTGACCTAGGGCAGACTGCGGTTCAATCCCCTGACATCCCATATGTTCCCCCAAGCCAGGCCCAATTTCTGAGCTCATAGCCAGGAGTAACCCCTGAGCATTACCAGGTGTGGTCCTCCCCCAAAAAATAAAAGAAAAGCAATATAAGAACAAAAATTGGTGGTGGTGATGGTGCTGCTGCTGATCACACTGTTCAAAGGGGACACAGTATAAATATCCTTTTAATGCTTGGTAATAGTCCAGTGGCTTCCCTGTAAGCATAATGCCTCAAATGAAATATTAAACCTAAAAAAATGGACAGAACTAAAGCTTGTTATGCTGGTGGGCTGGGGGCAGAGGTGGTGGCATGGATGTACTCTGGGAACATTATTGAAGGGAGATTGACAATGGTGATGGGAAAGTTCCTGAAATATTTTATATCTGAAAACCAACTATGTGTAACTTTGTAATTCACAATAGCTTCAATAAAATATTTTTAAAAATAAAAAAAGAAATGAGGTTTGAACTATTTAAATATTTACATATCTTATTTTTTTCTTTCCATTATTTTTAATACATCAAGCCCTTCAGATCTTATCTATAACACTGCATTTTGCCTTTATGAAATATTCTTTGGCCCATATGCCAAATTTTACTGTTGTGAACAAACACAAAATAAAAGGATTATTCATCCATCTCCCAATTAATAATGTCACACAAATGTTTCAAAATAAATTTTAATTTATTTGACTTTTTTCCTGTTCACATAGCTTATCATATAAGATCTATTTTTATTGAGTAAATGTACATCAGTAATATTTAATATCTCACTGTATCATTATATGGGATTGCATATTAGTTAGCCAGTTGCAGAAAACACTTCAAAAATTACAAAAATTGCTGACTCAAGATACAAAACGTAAAATATAACCTGTTTTCTTTATATATATATTACTATATATATAGTAATATATTATAGAAAATTTGTGATGTTTTACTATGGTACTTTAAACCACATTGAATTTGTAAATAAATATTTTGATATATTTTATGCATGTAATTAAAATCTTTTCAGACACTTAATTTACATTTACTTAAAAAGATTTAAATTGGAAGCTCAGTTTTAATTTATGAATGTCTAAGTGAATCTGACAACTTTTGTAATGACTTTTAACCTACAAATGGATAACAAAATTTGGTTAAATGATAGTTTTAATATAACAAAATAACAAATGTTCTCACAACAATTCTTATGAGGTGGGATTTATTGTTTCCTTTGAGAAATTTGAAAGCCTTTAAAATTGCTTCTGACTTTCTATTATGCTTCATTATACAGATATCAATAGCTCTCTATTAAATTTGTTTTAATAATGGTTAGGAAAATTTTATTGAAATAATTGTGAGCTACGAAGTCCTTTATAGTTGAATTTCATATATATAGTGATTTAGGGCTTTTCCCACCACCAGTGTCAACCTCCTTCCACCAATAAACCCAGAGTACATCCTATGCCATCACCTTTTCCACGTGATTTGCCAGTATAATAGATCCTTGTAAGTTTAGATTGTAAATGTTAAGGTCTCTTAATTCTTTTATCATTGACTTTGGCGTGGATATTTAGTTCTGTCCTATTTGTTCCCCACAATGCATCTCAAACCACCTAGATCCTGACTCCAGCCATTCTTTTTCTCCTTTCTTCTCAGTTTTATAGAAAAATGCAGAAATACATAGCAAATCAAAATAATCCATGTCCCAAGTTACTATGAAAAAGGAAAGAGCCCCTATTTAAAAGATAAGAAATCAAGAAAAGGAAAGAAATAAAGGGGTGTGTGTGGAAGTTTGTTTTGGCATAGGCACAGCAAAAAATGGGAAAAATTAGAAAGAAAAATAACCAAAACAACCTTTGGCCTAAAAACAGGGAGACCCCATGCATGAAGCATCTTGCCATCAGACCAACTCCAGGCTCTAGGTATACTAAGTTATTTAACCCCAAAGTCTTTCGTTGTTCAAAAATGTTGTCGCAGTCAGATTTCTATAGGTATAGATTCTAGTTTTCGCATGGAACTTCTGTTGGAGTCAGGGTGTCACTGAGCATATTCTAGTTTCATCTCTCCATTCAGTGAAAAATGTAGGGGACCGTACACAGAAAGCAAGTTGTTCCTGTTACCTAGTTGTCAGGATGTCATATGAATCAATTCGGGAGCAAATTGGTGCCAGGACAGCATTAGGATTTTCCCCATTTCTACTACTGGTATGGAAAACCATGCTTGCTCCATATATGGGATCCAAATTTCAGGGGTGAATGGCAAATGTTTGATCTTCTAAAATGTAAGCCAAGTCACTATCACAAGTGTTTGCAGTGTAAGGTTTCACTGCAATATAAAATGTATGTATTCTTATTTCTGTTAGATAAGAACTTGTTTCCACATATAAAATGTCCCCATTTTAATGTGCCTATGCAAAAAGGAACAATGCCACATGATATTACTAGTATGTATGGGAGTAAAAATAGCAGGCTAAACAATCCTGATAACCTGGTTCTAACATGAACTTGGAACACAGTTTATAATTTCCTAATTAAGAAATCCAAAAAAGGAATGGGGAAAACTACCTCTACATAAATAAAAAGACAATAAGAATTAAACCTATTAAGGAAATACATCTATAAAATATATAGAAAGAGATATATAGATCTCCTTTGAGTCTTGAAATAGTAGAAGGGGGTATAAAATCTGGGGCAAAAATTTAGCTTGCGACATGGTCTTATGAAGCCTGAAAAATGGCTCCCAGCAGTCACATATCACAAATTACCCTAAAGCTACAAGTTCTCAAACCCAAACCTGGTGGTGAGCAACAGTCCACAGCAAAAAGAGGTGGAGAAAAGGGACCACCAAGAGCAAATCAGCAGCAGTGGAGGTAGCAGCTTCTCATGTTGAGGCAAGGCAGGCTTGCCATTTTGTTTTGGGACATGGTTGGCAGCTGCTTGGGATGAGGGAAAGTTATGGTTTCTGAGGAGAGAACTGAAAATAAAAAGGGTGAAATTCTTAAGGAAATAAAATAGCTAAATTTGAGCTATTCAAATACATCAACATGATGTCTAGTATGCAAAATATATACAATCTGCTATTAAAATAGTTTCTACAATACATGGCTTTGCAATTATTGTATTCAACAAATACGGCTGCCTTTAAATATACACAGAATATATAAAATACTATGTATATATAAATAAATATTTTCTAATGTTATAATGTGACTACATATTAATGATGAGTATGTACGGAAAGAGAAATAATATAAGTCACTAACTTAAATATTCTTAAAATTAGATAGTGAGAACCTCTGTAACATTCTTGGGCTGTCAAGGGTTTGAGTTAAGAAAACAAATAACACAATATTGAACATAAAATCAAATAGAGCTTATTTTGAAAACAAAATATTTGATTTTTAAAGAACAATGATATTAAATATATGTAATTTTTATTGTTTGTTTTTAACTATAGTAGTATAATTTTAATTATTGTAATTATATGTAATTATAGTAGTATAGGGTTAAGGCAGGTGTGGAGAAATGTAGCAACTATTTATAAATTTCAAACATTATTTATATCATCATATATTTACTTACGTATAATAAAAATATTTTACTTATATTAACTGAATTGAAAATTTTAATATGTTATACAATATCAGAAGTTTGAGCATTTCATTCATGTTTACTTGCAATATAAATTAAATGACATTTTATATAAGAAATATACAAAAGAAACTGCAGATATTTTATTATTTATATCTGAATGATTAGTATTGTTGTTTTTCTGGAAGATATAGTTTTATCTTCTTTTAAAATGCCAAAACTTTTGATAAATAATCAAGACACTTTTATTTTTTTGTGTTCATATCTTCATCACAAAACAGAAGTGACATAAAAATTCATAATGAGGGGCCAGGCGGTGGCGCTGGAGGTAAAGGTGCCTGCCTTACCGCGCTAGCCTTGGACGGACCGCGGTTCGATCCCCCGTTTCCCATATGGTCCCCCAAGCCAGGAGCAACTTCTGAGTGCATCGCCAGGAGTAACCCCTGAGCGTCACTGGGTGTGGCCCAAAACCCCCCAAAAAAAATTCATAATGAATCTTTAGTTTATGATTTTTTGGCCATTTAGGCTATCTTCAGGTCACTGAAGAAATAGCTAGGGCTTAGAATATAATCTTCCAAAAGAAGCACACTCTGTAATCCTTTGATTTATTTTTGCAAAGAAAATAATATAAAATAATGAGTTTCACATTTATATTATAATTTTTATTAACTCATGAAAAATTTAGTTTTAGTATTTACAATCTCAGCAATGGAAAACAAATTTTCTTTTGGGGGGAAGGTTTATTTGTAGATTATGTTAGCTCAGACAATGAGTACATAAAGATTATATTAATCAAATCTTAAGTGATACGTATATTTTGTAATATTGCCATATAATATGAATATTTGACCTTAAAATAATCAGTATTTTTGGCATATATGATGACTTTTTTTTATATACATGATGACTTTTTAGCCCATGGAAAACTTATCAGAAGTCGAGAGTTGTATGCTGGTATAAAGCATGATGAAACTTATTCCAACTTCAGGGAAGAATGATCCCCCCATCTTGCCACTGCATCCCATCCAACTGCCAGGTGTCATCACTCAGTCCTCTGGTTGTCCTGATTAATCTTTCAGGGCACATAGAGGAGCTGAATTACAGAGCACTGCATCCCAACCAGCCACCAGTTATTGCTGGTATGTGGCTTTCCTGTACTCAATCCTTTGTTCAGCTTTTATGGGACACAGAGGAGGTAGGCTCTCTCCCTCTAGCTGTTCTATAAATCACTGCACCCCAGCCACCAGATCTTGGAGGAGTCCCCTCTCCTTGCTCTCAATGTAGATCACAATTAAAAAATTACAGTCACTCACTTGAAAAGACAAATGTAAAATGATTGATGGAACTCCAAAGTCTACCTTTACTAAACATATGCTGTTAACCTTTAAGGGTTCTACTCTTTTTCTCTTACCTTTATTAATTTTTATTTGATGTGCATTAAAAGAGAGGTTTTCGGGAGCCGGGCGGTGGCGCTGGAGGTAAGGTGCCTGCTGCCTTGCCTGTGCTAGCATAGGACAAACCACGGTTCGATCCCCTGCTTCCCATATGGTCCCCCTTGCCTGCCAGGAGCGAGACTTCTGAGCGCATAGCCAGGAGTAACCCCTGAGCGTCACTGGGTGTGGCCCAAAAACAAAACAAAACAAAACAAAACAAAAAAAGAGAGGTTGTCTTATACGATGAATATAGAGCAAGCCCTATATTTTAAAAGGAAAAGCAGGGGGTCGTCTTATATGCCCAGTCATCTTATACACCAGAAAATACGTTATAATTTTTATTTTACTTTTATAAAATTGTTCTTGCATACAATTATTTCTTTATATCAATATTCTGACAAGCTGGGGTCAGAGTAGAGTGCAGAGACTTTCAACTTTGCAATCATTTGCAGCCATATATATTTTATATTCAACAATATAACAATTTCATCACATTCTTCATAAGAACATTGTAATTTTCTGTTTTGTATTCTTCTGCTAAAATATTAATCAGAACAATTCAATGATATTTGTCAGGATAAACATAAAGATTGTATTGCACTTGATCATTTCTTTAAAGTTACCTTGCGTAGAAGACTGTTGCGTTGCAAATATTGAAAGCTTCTTTTGGGGCCAGGGAGATAGCATGGAGGTAAGGCGTTTGCCTTTCATGCAAAAGGTCATCGGTTCGAAACCTGATGCCCCATATGGTCCCCTGTGTTTGCCAGGAGCAATTTCTGAGCATGGAGCCAGGAGTAACCCCTGAGCACTGCCAGGTGTGACCCAAAAACCAAAAAAAATAAAAAAAAAATAAAAAAATGCTTCTTTACAGAGAAGGGGAAGATATAACTCCGCCCCGGAGTACCTGAGACCCGCCTGTTTATGGGCGGGGTCTTGGGAACAGGAGATGACCTGTAACCTTACCTGCAGACCCTGTCCAGTTCCTGGGAGGGGTCTGGTAAAGGTGATATAAGGCCTTGGTCTAGGAGGATTGCGCTCTTTGGCTTCACTCTTTGCCTTTTGGATCCTGGCCAGGATGTAGGTTAGAGGTGACATGGATAATAGAAGATGCAGGGCTAACTGAAATGGTAGAAGTCACATCTGATGGCTAGGATGAATAAAGATGTTATCTCTCAGGAAGCCTGCCTGTGAGTAAGTCTGATTCTTGCCCTCGACCATCTGAAGATGCTAACCCAATGGCTAGTAGGGGCTGGAGTCAGGTGGCCTGGGATGGCGGACTGAGGCCTCCATTACCATCCAGCTTCATCTTTATTTAATTAAGACAACAGAAGACTTATTAAATATTATGCCATATAGAAAAGAAATGCTGGAAGTTAGTGGAATTGACACTTTTAGTAAACATCACATATCCTCTTAGCTTTAATTATATTATATCCTATCCAGTAAAACACAGTTTAAAATATTTGATACCCTTTATAATAATGATTTATTTGACCCCTCCATTAAAAATCTAAATAAAGGTAATAGCTTTTAAGGAGAATTCTCCTTAAAAGGCTCTTTGTAGTTGGTCAGTAAATATTACAAATACCGCAAGTGATAATTTTCATCATCTCACTCAAAGTTTCCTAGAAGACTGACTTTACACAGCATATTATTTTTAATTTTCTTCCCTTTAATTTTTCTCTCATTTGTGGAACAAGAAAGAAGACTTGCATTTGATATACTTTATTAATATTTGTTTCTAAGGATTGCTCAATTAAAAATAGAATTACATTTTAGAAACTCGTTAAGGCCATAACAAAGCAGTAGAAATACCTAGTTTTAATTTATAACATTGACTTCTAACTTATCTTTTCTTGTTTCCTCCATCAAAACAGAGCATTCTACTTCAGTGTAATCTTCCTTTCTGCTAAAATTTACATAATAAATGGCAGATATTATGTATAAAACTTTAATAAATCTAAAATATGCACAAGATATGATCTCACTTATAATAATTTTGCTGTTAGTGTTAAAACTAAAAATCACATCCTTATTTAAATTGCTATGCCTCAATCTTTATCAAACAATACAATTAGTTGCCTGACTTGTTTGGTAGTTATATTTATATCACTTAAAACTTGTCATATACTAGAGGAGGTAATTCAATTTGATATAAACTTCTTCACATAGAAACGGGAGAAAAATTATTAAATGAAATTGAAGCTTTGGATTCTAAGCAGAAATATATAATAGAGATATATGCTAGAGACATTTATGTTTAAAGCACTAAAAGAAATAGAATGGAGGCCAGATTGATAGCACATTGGGAGGGCATTTGCCTTGAACTAGGCTGACCTGGGTTTGAGCGCCTGTGTCCAGTATGGTCCTTGAGCCTGTGAGGAGTAATACCCGAGCTCAGTCAGAAGTAATCCCTGAACACAACTGGATGTGCACCAAAGAGAGAGAGGGAGAGAGGGGGGAGAGAGAGAGAGAAGAAGAGAGAGAGACAGAGACAGATACAGAGACAGAGAGCTTTTTAAATAAATGTTAAGTAAAATATTATAAAGTAACAAAAAGCATTCAATGTAGGCTCCTTTTATATTATGAAATAAAAGGTACCTTTTAAGGATAGTATCAATAAGGTTTAAAGATGATTTTCTATATATAATATTTATACCAAAATCTTATTGAAACATTTTACAAACTCAAGACAAAAGCAGACTTATAAATTAATAAATTAAAGATATTTCAGAAAATATTAAAACATATGTATTGCTCTTTTGTGTGACTTTTTTCAGGGGTCTGTGCTCTGTGTTCAAGGCTACTCGTAGTGGTGGTGCTTAGTAACTATATTTGTAGTCTCTTTCTACACACACACACACACACACACACACACCCCACAGCCAACACACACACACATATATATGTATATGTATATTAGAGTAAATTCTAAGCACTGTTGCTGTGACTGAATCTCCCCAAAGAAGATTCTTTTTTACCATTTTAACATTATATTTAAATATTCATGATGAGGACATAAATACTTACAATGAGCATTTAGTAACATTCTTCTCAACTCAATATGTGATTAGACACTAATCCTATGTTAAGCATTGTAATATATATATATATAAATTATTTTATTAACATATCCTAAAATGTTTTATGTAAACTAAAGATATAGCACAGTGGTTAAGGTACTTACCTTGAAAGCAACTAACTCTGGCACCACATATGGCTAATGATTGGGCCTATGGTCATTACCTATTTGTTCCCCTAAAAAATAATCTTTGTTAATTTCCTCATAGACAAAATTTTTGATAAAGAAAAATTATGGTTCAATATGTTTTGTGGTTTATTCCTAGTTAAACATTCAATTTAGGGACAATGATTTTGAGAATTGAAGGTTACAAAAGTTTGGCTTATAATAAAGCCTCTATTGGAAATTAATATTTTGTGGTTAAAGCTATAATGGTGTGATTTAAAATATAATTATTGTACTAATGTTTATGTGATTATTTTAATAAGTGCCCTGAATATAAAGAATTTTAATACATTAATATATAATTAACTGTATATATTATTTTACTATATTGATTAATATATTTAATCTGTTAGGGATTTTATCCCGTTTATTCAATTATTCATGTGAAATAGACACAGTACATAAAACAGATGGTAGTAAATATGATAGGTTTATCTATGTATCATGTTTCTCCAATATAACTAATGACTTTTGTTATGACTGTGGCATAGAAGCAAGCATGAATTCTGCATCATGGCTAAGTACACAAAAGAATGCTATTCAATTTGATTATGTTCTTAACTAACAAAATAATCTTTATTTTTAAACTCTCAGAACATATCTTGAGGAATAATTTGTTCCAATCCATTTCAGATTAGAACATATTAATGCCTGAATGTGAATAAGAACTTTGTAATCCTATTTTTAAAGTCCCTTCAGTTCTATTTGTTTTGTTTTTTGTTTTGTGGTTTTTTTGGGTCACACCCGCAGTGCTCAGCGTTACTCCTGGCTCCATGCTCAGAAATTGCTCCTGGCAGGCACGGGGGACCATATGGGGCACCGGGATTCGAACGGATGACCTTTTGTATGAAAGGCAAATGCCTTACCTCCATGCTATCTCCCGGGCACCCCCTTCAGTTCTATTAATTTGTGTTTTTTTTTTCTGGAAACAACTTAAAAAATGTAAAATATATTTTCTCAGAAACATTGTTTATTAGAATATTTTTACTTGTGAATATGTACAAAGTTTCTGATTTGAAAGTGATTTTGAAAACATTTTTTAATCAATAGCTCCTAACTGAATATTAAATTAAGTGCATACCTAAACTAATGTTCCTTTTAAAGAAATTTATCCAACAGACAAATGGAAAGATAACTTTACAGAGGAGTGCCACAATATAAAAAAAATATCATTTTGTTTCTCAAGAATAAAAATAGTTCTATTTGCAATTTCCTTACATATCACAAACAGAACAATATCTGGGTTATTCTGAGAGGTAAGGTATGTTAGTTCATATTGATTTAGAACAAATGTTAGTAGCACTAGTTACCAAATATGCTTCTGCAGTCATGGTGTTTTCTTAAAGAAACTTATTCAATTATCGGTTATGCCACACTTGGCTTCCTCTTAAGATTAAGTGCATTATATTGCACCACTTTGGATGCACCCCATTGCCTCTGCTTCGAGACTCTCAGAGGGAATAACAAAAAAGGCTTTTCTAACCTTGGCAAAGGGCACTCAAAGGAGTACTGTTAACTTTTAACTATATTGAAAACTATAATTTCCATTGAGACAATCATAAATCATCAGAAATTCTTCAAATAGAATGAGTTCTGGTTATTGTAATTTTAGAATACAAAAAAAAAACAAGATAGATGCACTTAATTTTGTTATTATATTTTCTTATTAAAAACAAATGTAAAACATTCGTTTGAATGTAAATTAAAATTCACAAAATGCTAAACTTACGTTATTGTTTATAGTAGCTGATTGCAAATATATTGACTGATTTTTATGTTCTTAAATAATAAAATATTTATTGTGAATTTTTATATTAACAAGTTTCTTTTTTGACTATAAATGTTTACAACAATGTATATGTAAATTAACAATTTTGAACTACTTCATAGATTTGATAAACAGTTCTAAGATATTTCAAGTTAATAAATACTAAAAATATTACAATATTAACTTGTCTATACAGAGATTTTAAGCACACTGATCTTAATATTCAGGATATAAGTTTATATAATATATTTGATATAAATATAATTTTATTCATTTTAGATCATTAAAATATTTTTCTTTTAGATTTACATAATCTATATGTCACTTATGATAGAACCTAGAATTTCATAGCATAGTATAATTTACTATGTAATTTTAGTGAATAGAATAATTCACAATATTATAAATTTTATTAAACACTGATGTTAATATGTAATTATCAACAATGAGTGATATAGAACATTTAAGCTATTAATCTCCTCGATTCTGATGCTAGCTATGGGTTTCTTGCAATTGACCTTCACTATATTGAGATATGTTCATCCAATCCCTAGATTTTAGGGATTTCATTTATCATGAGTGGGTGTAAAATGTTTTTAAAACATTTCTTTGCATCAATTAATATGAGTATATGCTTTTTTATCTTTCTTTTTGTCGATGTATTGTAATGCATTGGCTGATCGGTATGATTGGTATATATTAAACCATCCTTGCCAAGTGAAATCAATCTCATATAATTGTTATGTAGATTCTTTTTTATATATTATTAAATTTGTTTCAATAAGATTTTGCTGAGTATTTTTGTCATATAATAAATCCATAAAAATTATTAATCCACTAACTTTTCTTCAGTAGTGACTAAGTTTTTATTAAGGTAATACTGGCTTAGAGACTGCTAAGAATAATATGTTATTTGATCTTGGAAAAATTTTAATAGAATATATAATAGGTACATTTTGAAAGTTGGTGAAACTGACTTTTGCATTCATCTGTACCTGAAATTGTATTTCAGGAAATATTTTTAAAATATATTTACTGGGGCCTGGGAGATAGCATGGAGGTAAGACGTTTGCCTTTCATGCAAAAGGTCATCGGTTCGAATCCCGGTGCCCCATATGGTCCCCCGTGCCTGCCAGGAGCAATATATATATTTACTAATAATTGGTCTGTTAATACTATATACATTTTCTCAAATAACAAATCATTACAACAAAATAGTCCATTGCAATGTCATGTAAAACATTTTTATTTCTATATGTAAATCATAAACTTGAGGGATCGCCCGCCACTGCCCCTCCCAGCCCTCCATCACTGGGACCCCAGTCCTGAGGGGATAGAGAACCAGGTATCTACCCTCAAGATGGAAGGACATTCATTCCAAAGTATGTGTGCACACCACTATTCATAGCAGCAATTAGTGTAATAACCAAGTCTTGGAACCAACCTCGATGTCCAACAACAGATGAATGGATCACTAAGATGTGGTATCTATACACAATGGAATACTACATGGCAGTCAGAAATGATACAATCACAGACTTT
>PVKC010007985.1:0-28700 GCA_004027635.1 Crocidura indochinensis | reverse complement strand
CTCCCGGGCCCCGTAACTTAATTTTTTATTTGAAAATATTTTGAGAGGGTTTTAGGAGTTAATACAGTATTAGAGCATGTATCTTTCATGTATCCAAAACAGGGTTGATCCTGATACCACATGCTTCCCCTCAATGACTGCCAGATACAGCCCTGGCAGCCACTGAACACTGAATGTGTGGTCCAGGAAATCTTCATTCCCACAGGGTAAAATATCCTCTCATTCATGCGTTGAACCACTAGTAATAGTCACAGAAAGCATAAACAGGGTCCCCAAGCTTCCTGGATACCATATGGGAGCCAAAACACATTATCAGTAACTGGGTCCCTGCTAGACAATGGAGGAAGTAGGGTTGAAGAGAAAAAAATCAGAATAATTGTCTTCTCTTTTTTTAATATCTTTATTTAAACACTTTGATTACAAACATGATTATGGTTCGGTTTCAGTCATGTAAAGAATACCCCCCTTCACCAGTGCAACATTCCCATCACCAATATGCCAAATATTCCTCCACGCCTCCACCTGTACTCTAGACAGGTTTTCTACTTCCCTCATTCATTCTTGTTGTTAAGATAGTTATCAATGTAGTTACTTCTCTAACTACAGTCATCACTCTTTATGGGGAGCTTCATGAAGTGAGCTGGAATTTCCAGCCCTCCTCTCTTTTATCTCTGAAAATTATTCCAAGAATGTCTTTCATTTTTCATAAAACCCATAGATGAGTGAGACTAGTGTGTGTGTGTGTGTGTCTCTCTCTCTCTCTCCCTCTGACTTATTTCACTCAGCATGATAGACTCCATGTACATCCATTTATAGGAAAATTTCATGACATCATCTCTCCTGACAGCTGCATAATATTCCATTGTGTATATGCACCACAGTTTCTTTAGCCATTCATCTGAATAATTGTCTTCTATAGTTGAAATCTCCTGAGAAAGGTTAAACAGTGGAAGTCAGAGGCAGTAGGGATGGAGGAAAAAAGGAGTTAACAGTTGAAGGCTTCTGAGAACATGGGAAGACAGGTATACTCAATGGTAACTTGCACAGTTTTATAACTATTCTTAGCTAAGCTATTATAAAATTTAAAAGAGAATAAAGTATGAAAGGAGCTTTCCTGAACAATGAAGCGAAGAGTTTTGCTGCTGAAGGAGAATGGCTGAGGGAGAATTTAGTCAGTGCTGAGATATTGGCAGGTGGGTTAGGGAATGCCAACCAGAAGAACTTTATTTTCTGACTATAATAAGAAGGCTACTCTTGGTCAGGGGAAACTTGCGATATGTTATGTTAAGGAGGCATCTGAAAGAAATCAAAATGTATTAGGGCCCAGGAGATAGCATGGAGGTAAGGCATTTACCTTTCATGCAAAAGGTCATTGCTTCGAATCCTGGTGCCCCATATGGTCCCCCGTGCCTGCCAGGAGCAATTTCTAAGCATGGAGCCAGGAGTAACCCCTGAGCACTGCCAGGTGTGACCCAAAAACCAAAAAAAAAAAGAAATCAAAAAGTAAAACATCAAAGAAGAGGGCTGAAGCAATAGTGTCAAATACGTGCCCTTTATGCAGCCAAACTCTGGTTTGATCTTCAAATGATAGACCAATTGATAAAACCCTAGCATTGACAAATGCAGACTGGCAGTCCCTGAACTGCAATCAATTCTAGCTCTTTCCAATACTCAAAATTCAGAAAAGAAGTTAATATTCCTTGAGAAGCAACTAATTTGAATCAAAGACTTGGAAAAAACTGATTTTTTCCTCCCATATCCCATTCTTTATTCATTCAATACAGAACATTTAGACATTGAGGGAAAAAATAGGGGACATTTTTTTCAGGCTATTTCAATTTTTCCTAATGCTCAAATTGTAATCTTGCACTAGATGTGGCCCTAATAGCTTTAACACTGTTGGGATGCCCAGGGGATCTCCAGCACCACAGTGCCTGACCACTGAATTTCAGCCACCTAGCCAGGGTGATGGGAAAAAAACCTGGAAGACATCAGAAACAGCAGAAAATGTGGAACAAAATAACAGAAATCAAAACAATTTTCTAGACTAGCTGAGGACCATTTTTCAGACAATTGAAAGACCATAAATTTGACCTATACCCTATCCTATGAAGTGTATGAGTTTTCTTAAACAGGCATAGCACAAAGGCTGAGATTGCATGATCAGAAGGCAGAACTCTTAATTGATCCAAAATTGGAAGTTGATCTGGGGAGTTGCACAGATATGAAGAAGACATTAGGGAAAAGGTGATCAGTGGTGTATTTGTGTTTAACTTCTGTCTGTTCACAGACTAATTGTTTCTTCACCCATATTATGCCCACGCTATTTGCCAAGTTCAAACAACTTCTCTCTTTCCTTATTTAAAAAACTAAAAATCAGAAATAATGCATTTTATTTTGCTTTAATATTCGACCTAAAGTAGTCCAAACCACTGGTCTGTATTCTGACAAGCATGAGTAGTAAGGGAGGAGAGAATATAGCCAGCCACCAGTGGTCTCAGAACCATTAAAGCAGAAATGAAGGTGAAACTCTCTCTACATCCTAGTAAGATGGGTTGCACATTAATCCCAAGTGAAGGATGGGATTGCAGAAACACCAGCGCTAGAATAGGAATTAAAGGATTTTCCCTGCATGCAGCCAACTCTAATTAGGTACCTATCATGTGCATGGTTCCCCAAACACAGAGTTGGGAGTATTCTCTGAGCACTGCCAGGTGTGGCTCCAAACCTCCCGCCAAAAAATAATAATGGAATTGTAAAAAGATGTATTCAGAATGGAAAATACTCTGTGAAAATCTCTGTGCTTATACTGTTTTTACAAGAATCTGAAAAAAAAAAAGTGCATGGGACCCAGTGCCTAAGCAGTCTCAGGAGCATTGAATGGAAATAAAATATGGTCAAACCTAAATACCCAAGCAAAAGTCAATGACAATAGGATCAAGAGACCCTAAGTACAACACGCTATACACAAAAGGGCCTGTTATACTAGCAGTTTAGGGTGCTAAGGGTGGAGGCATGGGAGGCATGCCATGGTGGAGGAACATCAACACCGGTCGTGAGAATGACCCTAATTTACTGTCACATGTACCTAAAATACAACTGTGAAAGACTTTTAATTCACATTGGTCTCAATAAAGATTATAAAAAAAATGAAAAGACCTTGGTTTCAAATACTGCCTGTTAATGATACATCTACTGTGATTGTGATAGAAGTTTACAAAAATTTGCTTTGATCAATAAACAGATATTCCAACTCTCCAAAAAGGGCCACTTAACTCTTGTCCACTCTGAGATCTAATTCCTGCTCTATGTACTTATCTTTATCCTAGTTACCAAGGAGGAACCTAACACAAAAATAAGATCAACCCACCAAAACCAGGAACTCCCACTCTCATCTGGATATTTGCCTTTTCTTAACTTATTTAATTTTTTATCTTGCATAAAAGTATTCCTGACTAACATATTTTGTATTTGCCTTTCTGGTACTCCAGCAGATAAAAAAGATACATGTAGACTAATAAATGTAGATAGAGATATCTAATTATAAAAAGACATAAAATTATAGAGACTTGAACAAGTAAACATAGATTGATATATAGACAGACACAGAGAAATTATGCGTAGAGGAACAGAATAGATAGATGTAGCCATATGGATATCCTATGTCTCCAGCAATCTTCAAAGGCCTGGAAAGAAACATCTTTGTTCTCTTCACATCTGTAGCACATAGAGCTAAAATAGCTTCAAGTGGGCATTCAGTATTTATTGAACACATGAACACATACTAAGACATCATAAAAGTTATCAATGACCTAGTATAATCTGAGGCCTCCGAGTGTTTCAGGGAAAGCTAGTAGTGATTTAAAGTTCAGAAAAGACAGGTTGAAGTAGCATATATGTCACCAGTGAATGAAATAAGAGATTTGAAGACTCCAGCATGAAGTCAGCAGGGCAACAACATCAATCCCGTATTGTATCAGCAGGGAGCGCTATAGTCATATGTCCGACAGTGTCGCTCAAGGTCTTAACAGAATGTTTCCAACAAGCTAACTCCAAATTTACAGAAGGAAAAAATCTTATAGAGCAGAAAGCAAAGGTTTTCAACAATATCCGTCAATATTGTCAGTGTCTCTCGTGGAAGAAATAGTCATGAGGTTCAAGGCTATTATATTTAGATTCTCTGGTGATCATTACATTGTGTGAAAATAGATTTGGAACAAAAGCAACAAAAGTAGTTTATTTGTAGAACCATTAAGAACTGTTTCTTTCATTTTATAATCTTGATGGAGACCATAGATTGGATGCCTAGTGCCACAATAGAGACTTTATATATAAAGTGTTGCCTGCACCATTGGCAGGTGTTTTGGAAACCAACACCTTCAATCACATTTCCAATATATATATACATATATATGTATGTATATATGTATGTATATATATGTATATATATACGTACATATATACATACATATATATGTATATATTATGAAAAATGTCCGCAAACTCTTTATTGTTCCTGCTAGGAAACGCAGCACTTATATACAATGTTCATACCATTCTTTACTTGAGTTCACTTAAATCTTACCTGTTTGAGAGGCCATGGTATTAGGAGGAAGGGGATTTAAATATCTCAGTCACAGAAACCATTTGGACATCCTGGTGATTTAAAATGCAATTGGAAATTGCATAGCCTGCTGCTTAAGAGCATAAGTTACTGGTATCTCATCATCATCATCATCATCATCATATACAGCTCTGTATTAAATCAGTGTTTAAATACAGTCCTTCATTTTTCAGATAGGTGAGCTTTTAAGCCATGAATTTTATAAAGTTGAGGGTTTTCGCAAACATCAGAGAAAGTGAGGAATATTACAAAGGCCCAGACTTTCTATTTCAAGGCTTGAGCTCACCTTCATTCATAGTAGCTAGGTAATTCTATCTTTACTAAACTTTGAGTCATTGGTTTAAAATCTAAAACTAGAACTCATGCATAAAATAGAGATGTTAATAGCATCTGCTACTGGCAAGGTGACTAAGTGATTTAATCTGTCTATGCAAAAGCCTCAGCCTGTAACGACTCATATACCTGAGATATAATTACTTTCTAGAGTTGTTGCTTTGTAAAAAAAAAAAATCTGCCTATGCCTCTGTGAAATTCATCCTACTTGACAAAAGGAAGGTAATTGTGTCTTCTACCTTAAATACAAAGAAAAAAAATTACATCAAAATCCAAAGATTAAAATTAGAAATATAAGAACCAGTGAGACTTTCCCTTATGTTCAGAGAGATATGGGTTTTGTATAAGTATAAAAATTGTGGTAACAAGAATTTTATTTTACCATTATACTGCCTTGTTTTGAAACTATTGGTTTTTGAAGGTACCATAACAAAGAAGTTTTAATGGTTGTACATGTCTGGGAGACTCCATAGATAAGGATAACTTATTTTTAATATCCTACTGCAAAAATGATCAAAATTTATGATTGTACCTTATTAAAGTAAATACTTTTCTTTATTCTTTGCTTATTTTTTGGCCACCCCGGGCAGTACTCAGGGATTACTCCTAGATCTGCTCTCAGAAATTACTCTTGGCAGTCTAAGGAGACCATATAGAATACTGAGGATCAAACCCAGGCCCATCCTTGGTCAGCCACATGCAAGACACACACCCTACCACTGTGCTATCAAAATATTTTGCAAGACTTCTTTTCTTAGCTCCATTTTTTTGCAACACAAATTGCCATTATATAAAAATTTTGATAGGATGTGCACTCATTTAGAAATTTTTCTATTTAAAAGAGATGCACAGAGTCAGAGATATAGTATAGAAGTCAGGCCGTATCTTACATACAAAAGGCCCCTGTTTGATCTTCAGTACTGCATAAGTTCCCATGAGCACTGCCAAGATTGATCTTAGCATAGTCATAAGTGAGACCTGAGCACCGCCAGGTGTGGGCTAAAAACAAACATAAGAAACGTAGTTTCATCTCATCTGCCTGTTCATACTTACTTTAGGTTGTGGCACATCTAAAAATTTTAGTTAAGGGTGAAATTTTAAGTTTCAAAGAGCTAAATGTCAGAAAGCCACCACAGAAAACAATAAAAGCACAATTATTTTAAAGTAGTAAGAGATTTAGCTGACCCAGTTCTCTATCTTTTGCTACTATTTTTCTAAAAAAAAAAAATCAAAGATGAATACGCATCTTTTTCAGAGTTTGGATTTGGGGAATAACTTTTTATATCACCCACTAACAAAGTCATTTTCAAATTAAGACTGAGGTTTAGATTTTAACTTTCAACTTTTAAATTTGACAATTAGAACTATTCAGCTTCAACCCCACTTGTCTGGACTCATAATTTCTTTGCTTAAGTAAGTAATTAACAAGAAAAAATTCTTATTACTATAATCATCATTACTAATGTCCTAATAACCTGCTTTCTGTTGCCTTGAAGACATTACTAAAGTCATAAGATCTATATTCATTCTTTGTATTTTAATTTAGAGAAAGTATCCTCACTTGATGGCTATTATAATAGGAACAAATGCACACAAATATATATATATATATATATATATATATATATATATATATATTTGGTTTTTGGGTCACACCCGGCAGTGCTCAGGGGTTACTCCTTGCTCCATGCTCAGAAATTGCTCCTGGCAGGCACGGGGGACCATGTGGGGCACCGGGATTCGAACCCATGACCTTTTGCATGAAAGGCAAACGCCTTACCTCCATGCTATCTCCTGGGCCCCACACACAAATATTTTAAGCAAAACATTATATTTGCCTTTGTCAAAAATTTTCTTGATCCTAGCAAAGGTAAAAAATTTCAAAAATTTTAAAACTATATTTATTCCACCTTCTCCCTTCTCTGCCCACATATTTTGCTATCACATTTATATTTGTCAATGATAATTCTCTTTCATTAATATTCCTAGCATCTTCTCTCCTAGAACATGGCGAAATTATAGTAATGTACACATGTTAAGTCTATCTTTCTTTTCTTGTTGGTTTGTTTGCTTTTTTGGGCCACACCTGGTGATGCTCAGGGGTTACTCCTGGCTATGCACTCAGAAATCACTCCTGACTTGGGGGAATGAACAGCAGTCCGTCCTAAGTTAGTGTATACAAGGCAAATGCCTTACCTCTTGCACCACCACTCTGGCCCCTAACTTTCATTTCTAATCTTTTATTCCATGACTGAAGAAAATGTTCCCAAAATACTGTGTCCATGTTAGAAATGTTTCTGATTTTCTTGGTGCATCTAGAATGTACCCTCCAAATTCTGATTGCCCAGTTATTTAAAAATTATACTGATGGCACAGTATTTTTATCTATGCTTATTTTCAATTTTTATTAATTTACTCATTTCATCTTAGGAATGTAATAAATATTCAAATTGTGTTTATAAATCGTACTTGCCAACTGTTTCAAAATTTTAATAATTCATCAAGCACTGTGATTACCCTACATTTTCTTAGATGAAAAACAGAAATCAAACAAAACTAAGTGACTTTTTTCAGAGACTACAAAGTGAGGAAGAAGTACAAGGATAAATCTCAAGATCTTCACTCAAGTTTACCCTGTTTTCAATGTCTTTCTCCTTATCCATTTCTTTCAAGATTGGAAAGTCACCAAACATTTATTTCCTCTGCAAATATTTATTTAGACCTAGAAAAATCATGTTCAAAATTATCAGTTGAGTTCTTTTTGTATAGACTCAAGAGTCAATATAGTTTCTGGATCCAAAACTAGCTGAACGTCATAAGTAAAAGGCCATCATTGAAGATGGAGATAGCAACAGAGTCCAGAATTTAATTGATATTAAAGAAATAAACAAGCAAAGTCACACTGCAGATCATCTGGTAAATGAAAATGGGTTTAGGCATCCGTGTGACATTTAATAAGGCAAAACCAATGACTATGTGGTAAAAACTCAGAAAACTCAGTCTTAGAGTACAAGATAAAGGGTGAATTTGAATGATTCCCACCAGTGAGATCTCCTTACACATTCCTGGGCCTATTTCTCTGTGAGCACCTAAAAAGCAATATCTGGATGTCTCTTTTAATCCCAAAGACAACAATCTATCAGATTAGGTACTGTTTTATGCTCTCATTTAACTGAACTTTATTCCAAAGTCCCTATCTCCAAATGCATTCATATTGGGATTTAGAGATTCAATATATAAATGGAGGTTCCATTTTAGTCCATACCCTAAATAATCATTTGGATGATCTTTTCTATGTTAACATTTTAAACAATGTCTTTAAAAGGAAATGATTAGCATTATCTTTGCAAGAATCATAGAAAGTGATAGCTATGATCACACCCACTTTGGACAAGATAGGCATTGTATGAGGTTCAGGATAGGAACCTAGTGTGCTTCACAGCATTCTGAATTAAAACAGGATGCTTTTTGATTAGACATAAACAACACCATGTTGTCAACTCTATCACAAGCCCTGTAGACAATCTTGTTTATATATTATATATCTGTATATATATAAATACTAATATATAACTATATTAATACCACAAATATATCAATACCACGATATATTTGTGGTAGAAAAAGCCCAGTACCCTAAGTCAAATCCTCATGTTAATAAACACATGAACCTTGTATTAATATTCTGTATATATTGAAATATTCTCAATACAGGAGTTCCACATTCATTCCTCAACCTGAAATTTATTATTAGATTATTGGCCATACTTCTATTGTTCAGGATCTTAAAGAAGACTCAAAACAAAGGGAAGTTCTTAGTGAGCCTTTACAACTGCACAAGTAAAAGATTTATAATCTCCATATATTTACAAACATACATTGAAACCCAGATGATATTATTTCTAAATAAAACATTCACCTTCAAGGGATCAACTGTAATGATTTAATGAAAATATTTGTCATTTTGTTATGAAACTCATTAAATATTTAGAATTCTTATGAATAAATAAAATGAATATAGCTAAAGAATAAGAGAAGTTTTCCAGGAATATTTTAAAGTAATATAATGTAGATTAATGTGATTATTACTACAAAATCCACATAGTTTAATCACAAAAGTAAAGAGTATTTGATCTACATTAAATAAAAAGTAGCAAGAAAAATAAATAAGTTATTATTTCACTAAGATTCAATAAAGCAACAATAAAAATTGCGAATATATAATCCCCTTTATAAGAGTAGGAAGAGAAAACATAATTGCAATTGATTTTGTAGACTAGAGAGTAAATGAAAAATGATAAATGATTGAGGAAGAAGAAGACGAGGAAAAAGAATAGAAGATAGAACCCTATATCCTTATTTTAGCAATTGGGAAAATTAAAGAACTAAATCAATATATATATGTATATATATATATGTAGCAAGAATGAGAAATTTTGCATGTTAAAGTAACATTCAGGAAAAATAATCTCAAAGCACTTAAAAATTTTATTGTCTCAATTTCAAAAATTCAGAACAGTAATCTCAAATGTAAATTTGGTTAGGTTTATCTGAAAATAAAAGTAATTATAAATATATGCATTAAAATATTTTACTATTGATCAACAGTCTAGTGAAAAAGTAAAGAATGACTAGAGCTACAGAAATAAAGATATGGTTAACAACTAAGAGAAGCAGAGCATCAAATAAACAAAGAAAAATAAACAGTAACAAAAATCATAATTTAAAGATCTACTAATGTCCATATCATAAATTAGATCATTGTATCTTTTTTTTTTTTTTTTTTGGTTTTTTGGGTCACACCTGGCAGTGCACAGGGGTTACTCCTGGCTCCATGCTCAGAAATTGCTCCTGGCAGGCACAGGGAACCATATGGGGCACCGGGATTTGAACCGATGACCTTTTGCATGAAAGGCAAATGCCTTACCTCCATGCTATATCCCGGGCCCCCATTGCATCTTTTTAATTTCAGTATAAATTGCATATAGGACATTCTGGCAGGTCCAAGTGCATTAGAGAGGAAACAAAGATTTAAACACAATTTGAAATCAGAATACATTCTCAAATACAGCACATGAGTTTGAAACCAACATCCCAACATCATGAAACAATCATCTCTATGACAGAATTCTATGTCTGAATTAGAAAGCCACTGGAATTGATTCTACACAGATAGGACAAAACAACAAAAAAGATGCGAGAGAGATGATGAGGGACAGAGACCAGTTCTCAGGGTAGGATACTTGGCTTGTACACAGTAAAAAGAGTTTTATCCCTCTTACACTATGGTACCCTGATTCCCTCTGGGAATGATAACTAAATGCAGAACCAAGAGTAGGTTCTGAGCACCACTGGAAGTGCACCCTCAAAAAAAAAAAAAAAAAGGCAGGGAAGATATATGAAAATCTAGGATTCAACATCAGAGAAAAGATAAAAGATACTCCAAAAGGTGGGGTGGATAGGTAGCTCAAAGAGGTTGTGTGTCTCACAATGCATGAAGACTCAGATTTAATCTGTATATAGAGAAAAATTCAATTTTTCATAAAAATATATATTAAATTTATTAAACTTGATAAGTTGTTTCCTTAGTCACTTGTATAAGTGTTTTGCTTGTATATGTGTTTTGCTTATATATGTATTTTGATAACAATTCAATATTCTCAAGTGTATATTATTCAATATATTGATATATATTAAAAGTTATGTACACATAGCTAAAGCATTAATTAATTTCACAGATGTCATATCAGCAATTAAACTGCTTTAAAGTTCACAGACACCTAATTAACTCTTCATCATTGATGAAAAAAGTTAATGCCACTTATATTGTTTTTTTATGAAGTAAACAAGAATATGTATAATCTCAATTGGAACGTGAGGAAAATAGATTCACTTTTTCAGAATCCTCGATAACTATAAGCTTTCAATGATCACAAAATTCCCTTTCATAAATATGATATCAGAAAAATAAAATATTCAGTAGCTTATAAAATCAAACAACTCTATGTTTGATTTTAATTCATTTACCATGAGTACTTATATATGTTTATAGTTTTATATTTATTTTTCTCTATGTAATTTTTATAAACTAACAAAAATCAAGGTTTATCCTGCAAACAATTTTAACTCTTTTGTTGAACCACGGCTGGTGTGTAATTCTAAGATGTTATTCCAGAGATAGGTTTTTGGTCCAACCTTCTTTGATGTTTCAGATCATTTTCATTGAAACACTTTCTTATTTTTTGTAAGATGTCATGCATCAAAAATGTAAACAGTTCCTGCATGGCATCAGGCAAATCATTTTTTAAGCAACTGTTATTGTCAATGTAAAATTTTAGGGCACAATTAAAAGGCCAGAGTGCATTTATTTGAGATGAAACAATTGCTCATAGATTCAATGAAAGAAGCTTAAGGCACCTCCAGGAGGAATAAGAGTTAGGTATTTTATAGGAATAAAATAGGAAGATGAGGTTAATATAAAGAAAGGAACTGATGTGTGTTAAAAGACCTTCACGATTCTTGGCTGCACATAATTGGTCACTGATTCTCTGACTGTTCCTGTCCTTAGGCTAAAGTTCCAAAATCAACTATCCTCAAACAATTGTTTACTTGGTATACTCTTTTTGAAATGTAACAGTTTTATTTAGAAAAATAAAAAGAGAGTCAGAAAAATAAAGCAAGAATGGAGAGAGAAAGAGAGAAAGAATGGCAAATGGGCAGTAGAGAATGCTATTTGAAAAATTCTTAATGGGTTTGGCCTAGTTCAAAGGACTTTGGATCAATTCAAGCAACAACAAAAAGATGTCAATTTTTTTTCAAATGGCCGTTCAATCCCATTTGTTTTGTTTTGTTTTGTTGTTTTTGTTTTTGGTCACAACCAGAAGTGCTTATTCACATGTCTATAACTAAAAAAATCCCTTCTGGCAGGGCTCTGGAAACCATATTTGGTGCTGAAGATAGATCAAAGGTCAACCACTCTACCCTTTGTACTATTATTTCCTCTTGTCTTCTTGATTTACTTTAAATGGGTTCACAGAAGGCAACTTTTCACAAAGCCAAAGGAATATTCCCTCAAATAAGAAATGGATCTGAGTTGTGACATCCTAAGCCACTACTGTTAAGATGGTAAGCTGGTCAGTGAGAAGAATTATGAATTTTCTTTTAAATTTCTGATAAAGGAGTCACAGGGATAATACAGTGGGTAGATTGCTTGTCTTGCACAAGACTGGCTTGGCTTTCAGTATCAGCACTCATCACATTGACTGATTTTTCTGAGTCCAATCAGACCCAGGAATAAGCCCTGAGCACAGCTGGGTATGACTCCAAAGCCAAAACAAACAACAAACATTTTCTGCTGAGAGAGGCAATAAGGAGGATGTGCTTGGCAGTAAATTTCAGAAAATCATAACACCAAGAACTATTCGAGAGACAAAGAACCATAAAAAAATGAAATGTTTGGACATACAAGATATTATCTGAAAAGGTATCTCCTTGCTGCCAACTCAGAACACCAGTTTCTCCCTAAAGCTAATTTTCAGCAGGAACAATGCCCCATATAAAAGAATGAAGTTATCTGCAGATGTACTAGTCTTTCTTCACTTTGATAACTCTCAAGATACAATTCTTGACCAAAACTGACTAGTTTATAGAAGACACTGCATCATCACTTTCCTAAAACAAGTCAGGGCTTCCATTTGGGAATGTGCCATTTTCTAGTGGCATAATCTATTCTTTTCCTTTAGGTCTGGTCTGCTATCCCGAGAAATCTGGCCTCTCCTTTAAACTTATATCTCCCTTCTTCATACACTTTCACTTCACTCTGTCTCTTGAAAATTTCTGGCAGACAAAATAGACCTAGAAGTAAAGTGGATAGTCAGATAAGACCCTCTTCTCATTCTTGTATAATCAGCATTATATCACCTTAACCTGATTAGACCACAGCACCTTAGAAATCTGGGTGGCAGAGACTATGTTTCACAATTATGAATATCAACTGGGTCACTTGGCAATAGCCTGACATTGGCAGAACCTTAGTGCCTATTTTGCATGAACTTTATCAGATCGAATCAGACAGGATTCCTTCCCCTCTCCGACCTACCCCAGTCATAATGATGTAACACAACCAAGTATAGATCAGTGGTAGAACTCAGTCCTAGCCTTTGTAAGGCCCTCATATTGATATACATTGAATGACTCCCCTGACTGCGAGGAGAATGCTAGAAGTTTTCAACCAACTTTGGGTATAGAGCGATGACCCCAGAACTACCAATAATCCTGGTACATATTATTTTTAGAACATTGCTAGATATGCCCCCATCCTTTAATTTCTCTAAAACATGTAACTTACATATGTCCCCTCCCCCCAAAAAAAGAAACAGAGAAAAATGAAAATGTATAGTAAGGGTAGAAGGGAAACCTGTAAAAGATCCACTGCATCTTGCTAGGGTGGTATAGCTTATGTACCAAACTCAAACTAAGCAGTACAATTTGGTATTGATAATTAATTTTAGACTAGTATTTAACATTTCCTTTGCTTGACATATTTTTTCTAAATTAACTGCAAATAATTTGTCTCAACTATGGTATTTGTCTAATTAAGTATTATTAGATTTTATGGAGTTCGATCATTGTTTCTTCTGCAGTTTTATTTATGTAACTATATGCGGTAGAATCACTGGAGCTATAATTTTTTGTTCATAGTTTTCCAACAGAGCTTAATTCTAATGAATTAATCACTTCTTGACTGTAAATAATTCAGGGAGAATGTGTCATAATATTCTCTGATGTGAAATTTTGTGATTTATTTAGTTCACATTGTTGAATTTATGGAGTTAGTATTAAGTTTATAAAAAGAATTATGTCAAATAAAACCTTCAGTTAGTTTTCCCCAAATATTTCCTGGAACTTTCTATCCACTTGTTACTTTTGTTGTCATTAACAAATCCTCTTATAGAATTTTGCAGTTTTCTTCACAAGTTGGTTTACCATCAGTTCGTTAAAATATCAATGCCAAAACATATTAAGGGCTTTGGCTCTGTCTTAAATAATTGTCAGTACATTTTGAATAATGGAGGACTTTCAATTAAATCTGTATAATGGGCACAGTCACTGCTTAAATAACCTTTTCTCATATCTAAATGAAAGTGACTATAAAACTTTTATGTTTAAAGGATGTTTCCTTTTTTAAGCAGTTTACATATTCATTGATTAGTATTTGGGCCATTCCCAGTGATGCTCAGGGGTTACTCTTGACTCTGTGCTCAGAAATTGCTCCTGGCAAGCTCGGGATTTCATATGGGATGTCAGGAATTGAACTTGGTCCATCCTGGGTCAGCCACATGAAAGGCAAATGCCTTACCATTGTGCTATCTTTCTGACCCCTAAAGAATGTTTCTTTAGACACAATAAATTTTGACAATCTGCCCTATATTTCCTTTTGTCAAGATGATTCCATGCATAGGATAAATGCTAAGCACAAAGGGCTATTTTCATTTGCTTTAGGAAATCTGTTTTACTGCAGTACAAAACAGAAAAGTTATGTGAAGATAGCAAGAGGGTATAAAATATGACTATATTAGGCTATTAATGAATTTATTAAAGTGAGTTCAGTCCTTGATCTGGATTTCAAAAATATGACCATTCATTAAGAGTAAAAATTTCTTTTACCTTAGACATACAAAGGTAAAAGCTAATGTGAATTTTAGTAATAGCTCACTGAAAACAGGGCTTTCCAAACAGCATTATTTTCTCTAGTGTTAGATATAAGGTTAAATATAGAAACATCTATATGTTAGATGGAGTGCTAGATATAGAGCTAGACATTAGTGTTTGATATAGAGACATCCAAGAAATAAATATGCTTAGCTAGAAAGACAATATGAGGATAGGGGTTGAAAAGGTGATTTTGGTACCCTTAATTACTATCAGACTCCAAGATAATTAATATTTTGTTCATTGCACACAATTAATTATGTATGTGCCCATAGACAATAAAATGAGTTAGAAAAAATAAAGCTAATAGATTTTATATATTATTTAATATTAGATAAAAATTTAAAGGTTACTCAATTCTGTGAAATAAAAATATATTTTCAATGAGAGCCAAAATTTTCTAACCTAATATATTATTCATAAATAATTTTACTATAATAGCTTTATTTAAACAGAGGATTTACATTTACCACTACTAATCACTGACAGTAACTCAGAGAAAGGGAAAGCAAATATTCTATTTAATAGCTGTTTAGCTATACTTATTACAATGGGTTTTTTTCTAGGAAGCTAAAATTATTTTAATTTAAATAATAATGCAACTGTGATTTACAACACAGTTATAAGAGCTTTATTTTTCTGTTACTTTTTTCTTTCTAAATTAAACAGCACTTATAAACTTATGTCTCTTGAATAGAATAGTCAAATCTATAAGAACTAAGGAGAAGGATAATCCTTTTATTTTTTCAGAGAATCTCCTCTTACTCAGAGAACGAATCCCTTGAGTTGAAAAAAGCAGTGCAAATAGAGTTGAAATAGTACCACTTAAAAAACAGCTTCAGAAGCCAGGGAAGTAACTCAGAAAGCTGGCATCTATGCTTTGAATGCAAGAAACCAGAGTTCAACCCCTGGCATAATATGCATTACTGAGCAACATTAAGAGTGTCCCCCAATCACTAAACTCAGATGCTAAAGGAGATCTGGATCTAGTGCTCATTTACAGTTGAAAACAAAATAATCACCCTTATGCAGTTTCCAAAATGTGTGGTCCAAGTTGAAAATAGCATGAGACCTTAAAGCATATGAGCTGCCTAGTTAGTGTAGAGTATGCAGACCAACAATAGAAAGACAGAAATTTTCCTATCTACACTTTTCATTCTTAAAATATTCACCATATGCAGCAACTCCAATCTTTTACCAAGCTTCAATAACTATGAGCCACATGAGCAAAAGTTTGTGTATAGGTCAAATAAATGTCAAATTTCAGGTACACAGCATTTATTCCTTCAAGATTCTATCTCTGTCTCTTGGCTTCAATGCCAGCCTTATTCTGAGATGGTGCAAAGACTAAAGTGAAAGTGCTTTTCCTTATCAACTACTTGATTGAAGAAGCTTTCTGGGTTGGGAGAAGAATTTGCTTTTCAGTTCTGATCATTTTAAATGTTGATTGCTCTACATTACACTTTTTAATTTCTATGTGTTGGGTGTTCCAGTGTAATTATATAGATATCTAGATATTACTGTGCTTTCTTCTGAAGCTATTACTTCAGAAAATGAAAAAAATAATATTGTGAGATAATTTTAAATGTATATCATAGTTTAGTAACATGGTCGTACTAGTGCTACAATTGATGTTATTGATATTTAAATGCTGTCATTTTAAGCCGATTTTTAAATTGAAGTGTGCTCTTAATAAGAAGTATTTGCTGAATGATGAGTGGCATACATGATAGTCTCCATACATAATATAAACTTTTGCTCTGAAAAATAAATGCAAGGTTTTAGATGTCTTGTATTATTTCTCAAATCTCTAGGTAAGAAGCAAGCAGCTGCTCACTGTAGTCCAGAAGAAAAATAAATAGCAATTTTCTCTCAGAGGAGAGAAGGCTGGATTGAAAAGAACCATATTTAAATAATTGAATTTCTCTTTCATTGAACTTAACACCTTTCTACTTCTCACATCTGTGAACATTGCAATTATCCAAGGCAGTTTGGACAAGTGTCTCTGGAGTTCAAAATACATATAGCCTACCTCTGGTAGAAGACGTAAGTTCATGTCAGAGATATTTCTAAATTTATTTACTCTTATTTTGGTAAAGAAAGATTTTCTCAAGAGAAAGGCTACATATAAAAAGCAAGATGCCCTGTCACAAAAACCTATGAGCTATCTTTGCCCCAACCCTTTTCTTTGAATTCAAATACATATATGCCACTTAATCTGCACTACCAACTTGGCAAATACTGCATAGACTGCCATTTTTTGTCCATTTATTTATTGAGGCAGGGCACACTTTGAGGTAGTCAGGGACTATTTCTGTTATTTTATTCATTAGACATACTGAGGAGACTATAGGAAGAGCCAGGGATTGAACCAGGTTGTCATGCAACCTGATATTACTGTGCTTAATCCCTGCACCATTTCTCTGACACTAAAGCTCCATTACTCAGTTGGGTAAGCAAGGGCAGACATGCACTTTGGCTTGTGTCTAGCCAGCAGGTGCTGGAGTTTAATCCCACATAACACGGTGGTCTCTTTGCCAGGAAACAGCAGTGACTTTTCTTTGGAGTGAGCAAAAGCAAAAGTATTCATTGTACTATATTTTTATGAGCAAAATAACCTGAACGTAATAGAAAATCAGAGAAGTGTGTGGAATGTATTAACTTCTTTCAACATCGACATGTTCCCAAAAGGCTTTTAACATTTCTAGAGTTGATAAAATGCATAAACAATTCAGGCGTTTCTAAAATGGCATTCGAAAGAAAATGATCACCCCCACCCTTTGGAAAGTTTGCCTCTTAAAAATGTCGAAGATGTATTACAGTTTTATAATTTTAGCTCATGATAATTATGTTGCTTTATTTCAACCTGCAGGCAAGTGGGCTTGGATTTTCCAGTTACACTATCTATTAACCTTTTCTACACTCCTGGCCAACTCCTCAACCTCTGCTATATTCCTTGAGGCAACAAAGGAGAAATTTTCCTATGAAGAGTTGAATTGCCTTATACAATGTCTATACTCTAAAATCACTGTGGCCCTTTTAAGCCTGCTATTTATGCCTCAATCTTTCCATTTTTTCAAAAGTTCATACTCACAGATTCCATGGAATTTCAAATTTTCACACTTTCACTGCCCTCCAACTTCACATATACCTCCATTCCAGTAACAGTCACCATCTTAAGACTGCAGAAAATCTCAGTCTTTGTTATCATCTTTTTCTGTATCACAACCTCTTTCTCTGAACTGTCTCTGTGATATTTCACCCTCCCCTCAAGTGTCAACAAACATCAAAATAGTCTGAGAGTACAAAATAACAAAAACAAAACAAAACAAAAAAAAAAACAAAATCCTGTGCTCAAATAGATCTAATTCATTTACAAACTAAGTTTCAAAATTGAAGATATGAATTTTAAATTTTACTGCCATCATTTCTTTGCTGAGATTCACTATGTCTAAACCAGTCAGTAGTAACTGGATATTCTCACAGTCAAGTAAGAAAGAAAAAAAATTAAATGCAAAAGAAAAAATGCATGAAGGAAAGGGCGAACAATACATTTAATTTATTTTCTTTTGTTTTGTTTTGGTTTTGGGCTAATACCCACCAGCACTCAAAAGTTACTCCTGGCTCTGTGCTCAGAATTGTTTCTGGCAGGTTTGGGGAATCGTATGGGAAGTCAGGGATCGAACCCTGGTCTGTCCCAGGTTAGCAATGTGCAAGGCAAATGCCCTACCATTGTGCCATTAGTCTGGTCCCACATTTAATTTCTTAATTATTAAAAAACATTTTAATTTTATAATTTACAATAATCTGTGACAGAGGCAATTCTAAACTGTTCTTTTTGAAAATCATTGACCCTCTGCCCTGTCTTGCCAGAATTATCAGTTTCTTTTTCTGATCATCTTCAGAAGGGTCATGCCATGGTGAACTATTTCTCTTTTCTCACTATCTCCAGTTTAATATAAATGCACTACATATGCTTTGCTTAGTTATGTCTCTGGAGTTTATGATTAACTTTGACATTGATAGCCTAACAATAAAAGTCAAGAAAGCACCAAAAATATTTTGAAAACACCAAAAAAAAAATGATTCTCATTTGGGCTCTACTGCTTCTGTTACAGAAAAATATTATTAAACAAACCCCACCCAATATTTCTATTCTGTAACTAAATTAACAGAAATTACTTCCAATTTTACCCAATTTCGGGAACCTGCTCTAAAGAAACATTATTCTACCCAAAATATTTTACAAGAACATGAAATGTAAGTTTTCAGAAATAAGCCCTATAGCCTAGAGTGGATTATAAAGCCTTCCTCCAACTTTTAACTTTGATCATGTTTTATTCATTTCCCTCTAGACCCCTCTATATATTACTCATTATATAAGACAAGTCTCCCCAATTATTAGTATTTTCTAACCCCATTAACCACAAGTATGCCCATCTCTTCACCTATGCTGAAGATTTTGAACTACCATATCCAAACAAAGATAGGTAAATTTTGAACAGGAGAGGAAATTCTCAGTTCACTATTGCCATCATAACTTTTGAGATATCCAAAGTCATATCTCAGGTCTAGTGTGTGTGGTGATCTTTCTTCACTGGGTACCACATCCTTCCCATTTGTCGTAAACTAACAATCAGTTCCTAGCTTCTCATTTTCCAGAACTGTTCATCCCTCTTCTTTCACACAGCCTGTGAAGGTACCAAAACCTCTTCTCTACGTGTCCACTCTTTCCTTGATAATTGCATCCAGTGTTCTGTTTAAACAATAATACCTTCTCAATGATTCCATATCATAGTTAATGCCTTCAGCCTGGATTTCATAATTAGCTGTACATGTAACCATTTAAATTCTCCACTTGGAAAGCTAGCAGATCTTGCAAACCCTCACATCAAATGCTTTTTAATTTTCCACACACACAGTATTCACACTGTACATGCTGACACTCCAGTTGTCCCTCTTGCTTGGACGATGACTCCTACATTTGCCTCTAGAATGCCTGGTCCAATTTCTTTGTACTCATGTTTTCTTTTTCCAATTTTTCTCATTAATTTATTGTGTGATTAAATTGTTTATTGCATTTTCTGTCTATAGTCTGTATCCATAAAGGAAGGACAAGTCTCCTGGGAATTTCTGCTTAATAGTTCAGCATTGCTGCATAAAAGCTAAAATGTCTCAAGGGGGTTTTATATAGTTATTTTTATATGGGTGATTTTATATAGACTTCTCATGTATTATACTTGATATTTATTAAAATCTCAGTATATAGCTGGCATGTATACAGCAAAATATATTCCTTTCTGAAGTAAAAAAAAACACTAACCATTTATTTTTAAGCTCATATATATAATTCTACTTCCATGTCCCTTTCTTTTTCATACTTAGGTAAGGTAAGCAAGATCAACTGCAGAAATTGATTTTGAAATTTAAATTTTGAAGAATTTAAAGACATTGGTATAGTCCTTGAGAATTTATCTAATAAGATACTTTGTCAATAAAGAATATCTCATATCATTTATCCATTAAAAACATATAGTTTAGTGTTTTATTTTATCTATAAAGATGCTCAAGTACCACCAAAAACTAATTTTAGAACCACATTATCTCTCATTCTTCTATCCTTAGTCTAGGAACTTGTAATGTAGTTTCTACTCTATAGTTGTATCTATTCTGGAATTTTAGTATAAATGAATTATAAAGCACAGAATATTTTGTGCCTGAATTTTATCAATTAGGCATATATTTGTCTAGATTTACTGATACAGCAGGTGTCTGCATGCTTTTTATTTTATTTTTAACAGTCTTTAGGATTTTCTAAATACAGTTTCATGTCATCTGCAAACAGTGAGAGCTTGACTTCTTCCTTTCCTATCTTGATGCCCTTGATATCTTTTTCTTGCCTAATTGCTATGGCAAGAACATCCAGCACTATGTTGAATAGGAGTGATGAGAAAGGGCACTCTTGTCTTCTTCCAGATTTTAGAGAAAAGACTTCTAGTGTACCTCCATTGAAAATAAAATTTGACTTTTTTTGTAGTAGGTAGCTTTTACTATATTGAGAAGATTTTTTTTTTTATTTTCCAGAATCTGTCTGGTTTTGTTATCAGAGTGATGTTAGCTTAGAAACACTATTTGGGAGTGTTCCATATTCTTCAGTTTTGTAAAAGAGACTGAAAAGGATTGGGAGTAGTTCCTCTTGAAAGATTTGAAAGAATTCATTAGTGAATCCATCTGGGCCAGGGTTTTTGTTTTTGGGAAGACTTTGGATTACTATTTTAATTTCCTCAGTACTGTTGGTTATTCTTGGGTATTATCTTCCTGGGTATCTAGGACTCCAGTGATTCTTATGTTGTTTCTGCTGAGTTTATGAGAGACTTCTATTTTCATTTTTTTTTTTGTTTGTAAAAGTTCAGTTCCTTCACTGTCGTTTTTTTGTTTTTGTTTTTGTTTGTTTGTTTGTTTGTTTGTTTTTGGGTCACACACGGCAGTGCTCAGGGGTTACTCCTGGCAGGCACGGGGGACCATGTGGGGCACCGGGATTTGAACCGATGACCTTTTGCATGAAAGGCAAACGCCTTACCTCCATGCTATCTCCCGGGCCCCTGAGACTTCTATTTTCATCTGTTCACATTCTTTGAGTAATTTTTACATTGTTTGATCATTTGCTTTAAGCTTCTTTTCTAATCTGCTCTGCTGTATGGCATAGTTTTGCATCTTATCTTCCATCTCACTGATTCTGTCCTATGGTTCTATTACTCTTTTGGAGAGATTTTCTATTGAGTTTTTTTTTTTCATCTACTGAGTTCTTGTTCTGTTATTTCTCTTCGGAGTTTTTTGTTTTCTATCTTTGTATTCTGTTCAGCTCCGTCTATGCTCTCCTTCAGTTCTGTTTACATCCTCCATATTTCTAATCTAAACTTCTTATCTGAGAGGCTAACTAGATGGTTGGCATTCTAGCATCATCAGGGCTGCTATCTCCATCCTCTATGCATAATATTGGCCTGCGTTGTTTCCCCATTGACACACTTGTAGCATGAATTTTACTATATGTTGTGGGCTAGATGATGTGTTCAACCATGAAGCAAAAACTTCTCTGACTTCACCCTTTCTGGACAGTGTAAGACTACCTTGTGAAGATCTCTGAAGAAATTATGTCCACTGGGACCTTTCTTACTTTGTGCTGGGTACTGACCAGTTTATATATGCTGGGGGATTTCTTGGCTGCCTCACACAGAAAAGCAAGAAACCAAGTAAGGTACTTGGCTGGGAGCAAAGTAAGAAATCAGGGAGGGAGCAAAGCAAGAAACCTATCTCACAATATTTCATATAGAAGTATATATGTCCATGCAATAAGGAATAATTTCAATACTGTTAAATTTACACCAACATATAAATAATATTATACAATCATAATCTAATAAGAGCAAAAATATTGTTTATCTCAGAAATGGTTTCAGGGTTCTCTAAGTTGACAACAAGAAAGGTAATAGTTTTGTTGCCAACTAAGAGAAACCTAAACTATTTCAAAGAAAGACACGAGAGGTTAGAGAGATAGTACAAAATGTAGGTCACTTGCCTTGCACATGATCAACACAGGTTCAAGGCCAGGGGACTCTACATGATCCCCAAATCCCTACAAGAAGTACTCCTGAGTGTAGAGCTAGAAGTAAACCCTGAGTACTTTGGGTATGGTCCACAAACAGAAAAAGGACATGAGAATATCCATATGTATATGTAATTTATATTTTCTGATGGCAATAATTTCTTTGAAATTATTCCTGAAAATTCTACAATTTGTGATGCTTCCAGCCACTTACATAAATGGTATGTCTTTGCATTCCAAATTATCCCTCTTCTACTTGTACTCTTGTATTATATATAATCTAATACTTTATAAATAATAAATAAAATGTACATAAATAGCTGTTAAACTATTGTTTAGTGACAGATAACCAGAAAAAATCCACATGTTTAGTACAGACCCAGTCATGTTAGGCCTAAAATCATGTAGCAGCCCTTGTTGTGTGGGTGAACATGAAGGTATTAGAAACATCAAAAATAATGCCAAGGGAGCTAGAGAGATAGCACAGAAGTAGTACTTTTGTCTTGCCATGTGGCTGACCCAGGAGGGACCCAGTTCGATTCCTGACATCCCATAGGGTGGCCCAGTGTTCCTGGAATGATTTCTAAGTGCAGAGTCAGGATTAACCCCTGAGCACTGCTGGGTGAGGCCCCCAAACCCATAAATCAATAAATAAAGTTTAAAATTAAAAAACGATGCCAAGTTATGTGGACAATAAAATTGTTCCACTTTGCTCCAGCTAGCTTCTAAATGATTTATTGTGAGCCAACTTGTTTCCAGAGGTGCCAACATAAATTAAATTGTTTAAAAATATTCAATAGGGAGCTGGACAGATAGCATGGTGGTAGAGCATTTGCCCTGCATGCAGAAGGATGGTGGTTCAAATCCTGGCGTCCCATATGATCCCCCGAGCAAGCCTGCCAGAAGCGATTTCTGAGCGAAGAGCCAGGAGTAACTCCTGAGCACTACCGAGTGTGACCTAAAAACCAATATATATTTATTTATTAAACTAAATTCTACCCTCTACACAAATACCAAATAACTACTTTTTTACATAGTTCAATATATATTTTCAAAAGCCATATGTTCTATCATAAAAATAGAAAACAGAGTAAATTATGGTGCACCACAATATACATAGAAGTCATTAACTTTGCATACATATTTATATATGTAATGCTTATATGAGTGATTGTAGGCAAATGGATAATTTCTAAGGATGTCCTTTTTATAAAATAGCATAGAAGTGAAAAATGTCAGTTATCAGAAAACATGACAAAAAATGTATGTACAATATTGCCCTCCCAGTGCTTTATATCATAAATAATCAATTAGTTAATTTGTCGATAAGGAGCAGATTTGAATTTTTCTTATTTTGATACATGTATTGACTGTTTAGAACTATTTTCAAAGGATGTCAAGCATTTATTTTAGGTTGTTAAATTACTAACTCAGTAAATCATTACTAATCTCTTAGCATATCTTAGCATAGAGTCTATTTTAAATATTAGAGGGCCTTTATGGACAATAAGGAAAGGGCATATTTTAATATTTTTACTTCTAGATATCACTCAGATATTTATTTTATTACTCCTTAAATTCTATATTGTAATTATATACATTACTAAATTTATATATATGTCATTTGCAAAGTTATCTAAAACTTTATTTTTTATGTTTATTAACCATATTTTGTAAATTTGATTTCTAACACTCAACATTTTTTCTATTCTAAATATTTATAACTGTGCTATCATGAAAAATGCTATCATGAGCAATTGATATAGCATGTATTACAAATAGAAAACTAAGCATGTGGCTGTGTAGGATTCTCTTAATATTTCTTCTGAGTCCCTAATAAATCGACAGGGAAACCTCAGAATGTTATAGGTAAGGACCAATCTTAATTGACTATCTGCACTCTTTTCATTCCTGGATCTTCCTAGTTCTTTATTTGTAAGTCCATGAATCTTTCCTATTATAAGACTGCCTGCCAAAAGAACAATATGAAAATGGCAACGTATTCTGTTGTTTATCATTTAACATCTGTACATACAAATTAACCCATCTGAGCAAAGTGTGGAGTAGATATAATAACATTGGAGCTGAAAGCTATGATATTCTCATTTTGTATTTTGTGAGGAGAGAAAGTTAGCACTCAGGCAATAGGATTTTATTTCACCCCATAGATTGTCTCTTCACTGCCCAAAGTCCTGTTATAGAAAAAATATACAAAAATTAAATTTAAAAGCATGCATGCTTTGTGTGCATCCACTTGGCATAAATAATTTGGAGTCATTTTTATGGCCTCAGACTCTTTGATATTTGTCTTACCTTCCTTTTGACACCATGGTCTCATTACTAGTTTTCCACTTCATGTGCTCTATTTCTCACAGTTTGGTTTCATTCCAAATACTTCTAAGTGTGTCTTAGAAAAATATCTGGCACATGCAAAATGTTTGATAAATGTTAGGTCTTATCATCATTGTCCTCCATCTTTCCTTTCTTCATAACCTTTGTCTTCCACATAGCAGTTAAAATATTCCAAGTGTTGAACTAGAGAGAACCTTAATTCACTGCCCAGAATACTAAGAGATGTCCTTCCCCTTAATCCTCAGAACACATTTAACACAGGTCAAAGGGTTTAGCAGATGCTATTACTGCTTACTTAGAGAATAGAAGAGGTGCTTTTGATCTCCTGCTTGGTAAAATTTTCTTTTTCTCTCCAAGTGTGAAGGACAATTGTGTTGTAGTTTTTCCCCAAGAGAAAATATCAACTGTCCAAAACTCCTTTCGATCTTCCTTAACCATGGCAAAGAACTTTAACAAATTACTGAATACAAACAAATCTACTTCCCATCTCAGCTCAAGCTTATCGTTAGTTTAAAGCTTGACTTTCCCAATTCTAAGAGGTGAGGGTTGGACAATAGAGCATTCCCCGTGCTATGCAATTCATCAAGGTGATACAAGTTATATTTGCATTTTTCTGGTTCCATTCTCTTCGCTGTTCATTAAATGTACATTAACCTAAAACTATCCCAGGCTATAAAAATTTAAGAAGATTGTGATAACATAGTATTAAAGTGACAGTAAATCAGCAGGAATATGATGTTAGATTTTCTAGTTCAGTTGCTTTGTCGACTGTAAATATGGAACATTCTTGCAGGGTTATCTTTTTATGAATACCACCAACCTATCTAGAAGCCCATCCTTAAAATAGTCAAATGAAAGCAAATTTAAATGTGGAGGTGACCATATTGTCATAATGGAAATTAAAGATGTTGAGGGGAAAATCTAATTACAGTACCTAATTTGAAGCAATATTATTTCCTACTGCAATGTTCTAATCTGTATTTGTGAGAATACTAATGAAGCCATTTAATGACATAGCCTTTCTCTAAAGCTACTCAGGCTTGTTTACTACTCAACTGTTGCATATTATGTGGCTTAAATATATAAAAAAGGAAAGGCCATGAAATTTCTGTAATTATAGCAGAATTCTGATTCTGAATCAGTGTTAAGGAACTATGCTTTTTATGTACCTAAAGTTGGTCTCTCTCCTAACTTATCTGATTTTTATTCCTCAGGAAAGTTTTTTAAATAGGTTGTATGAATGTAATTTAATAAAATAATAAAACATAACTTTACTGCAGCTATTGATTCCAGTTTAGTGCATTTCCTTGTATGTCTCATATTTGTATTTTTAACCATTGCAATTTTGAGAGAATTTCAGTGTTATTTCATATTCAGTTGTAACATATGAATGAAACTCCAGGCTAAAGAGAGTGATTAAATAATAATTTATGGGTCATTCAGAGGCAAACATGTGGGTGAATAGACATTCTATGATCTTGTGGAAAAACAAATAATGGAGGAAGATTTTTATAAATAGCTCTCAAAATTTATATGCTGGAGAAGCCCATAAAGTATGGATATTAGTTCTAGTGAAAAGAATATAGTTATACCATTCTCTAGAACTTTTTAAAAATGGACTGCTAGCAACTTTGCAAGAAATCAATACAAATATTTATCTTTGGTCATTTGTGGAAGTAGAATACTCAGCAGTGTTCAGGGCTTACTCTTGGTTCAACACTTATGAATCATTCCTAAAGGGTTCTGGGAATCATATGCAATGCCAGAGATTGTATCCCTGTCTGTAGTATGCAAGGCAATCACCCAAATCATAACACCTTAGTCTTTTAACAACATATCATCTATTATTAATTTATGCTTAAGATGGGAATCCAAGTGTCTTCTCTAAATTATGAGTAGACATAATTATCAGTAATAAAGTGGAGTTAGCAGCATCCAGATTGAAGTGTTATTGTTATAAAAAATAAATAACACTGACTAATAACTAAATGGGTTCTTGAATTTTGCATATAAAATTTGCAAACAGAACTCCTAATGCTTAGAATATTAAAATATTTTTACTGTGCAGTGTTTGATGCTGAGAATGTATGCTGACGGGTTTCTTTGCTTTCCATAGGTGACATCTCACTTCCTGTTCCTAAGATCTTCTCTTTCCAGTGGACAAGTTACCCACTCTAAGATGCATATGCTTTTTACTTGTCTTCCTGGTCCAAGGTCTATGGCACTGTAGTGTTTCTCTGGAGCTCTGAGATCACCTGTCAAACTCAGAGATTGAGGCTTTTTGTCCTCTGACTCTCCTCTGTTGTCAGGTACTGGGGTAAGAACTGTCACTTCCCACATTCTGGCCCAGTGCAGGTGAGTGAGTCAAGAGTTATTGATCTGTCCCCTTTTTGTTTACTATCTCCTCTCTAGTCATTTCATTATCAGCCTGATTGGCTGTACTCCTTCAGTGTAAGGGGAGCATTTAAATATTAAAATAGATTAACTATATCTCCTGAAGCCCTCCCCACTGGCCTCTACTTCCATCCTTAATGTTTTCATTCATCTTTCCACAACAGGATTTGTTTCCCAGAAGTATGCATTGTAAAGAATAAGGAACTGGAAGGAAAAAACTGAATTCTATTATTTTTCTACTTGTGCTCTTTCTTTGCACTGCATTCTTCCCTCAGATTTTTGGAGAGTATTCTGGTTATTAAATATTAGTGGATATTAGTTTCCATTTCTAATGCCTATCTTAAAAAAGGAAACTTTAGAATCTCTGCTAGCTATCTCTAGCTTCTACTATTTACCTTTATATTAATCTCAAGGCAACCTTCCACCCTAGTAATCGGCATTAAAAAGTGTTTTCAAAAATGGGGCCAGAACGGTGGAGCAGGCACCTTGCACACGCTAACCTAGGATGGACCGCAGTTTCATCCCTGGCGTTCCATATGGCCCTCCAAGCCAGGGGTAATTTCTGGGCACATAGCCAGGAGTAACCCCTGAGCATCACCAGGTGTGACACCCCCCCAAGTGTATTCAAAACATAATAAAAAAAAAGTATCTATACTACTTAAGTTTACCATGGAAAAAAGTACAAATAAAAGAGTACAATAAAAACTTATTAAATCTGCAACCCAAAACTAATATTGAAATTTCTTTTTGTTTGCTTGCTCGGGCCACGCCTGGTGATGCTCAGGGGTTACTCCTGGCCACACTCTCAAAAATCACTGTTGACTTGGGGGACCATATGGAACATCTAGGGATTGAACTGAGTTCTGAACTAGGTCAGCTGCATGCAAGGCAAATGCCCTATTGCTGTGCCACTGCTCTGGCCCCTGAGATTCCTTACTTAAAGAAACTTTGTATCTTTTGATTAAAGGAGACTATGGAATAATATATATATATATGTATATATATATAATTAAAAATATATATATCATGTAGTGATATAGCACATGCATAATTTCCTCTGAAATATTTCCAGTCTAATAATCAATGAATAAATTTTAATGCCAGACCAGGAGGCAAACAATTCTCCACATAATGATGAATTCAAATGCAATACTTAATAAGACCTTGAATATTTAAGACACAGAAACCAAACTTTAAGAATATGCCAAAGTAACAGACAATCGCTTATGCAAAAGGATCATAGAATCCAATTTAGTGAGTTTTCTTATGAAAGACAATATTGTCTAAAGAATAAAAAAAATGTAAGCAAAAATCACAGGCATCTGTACAAATTGTACTCAGATGCTGGTTCCCCCAAATTACAGGTCTAAGTGTCATTCTCCTCTAATAAGCGATTGTGTGGTCTTAAACAAGTTATCCGCTCTTCACAGTAGACCCTTCTATAAAGTAAACCATCAACTCAATAATTTAGATCATTGTGATGGTAAAAATATATGTTAAATATTATTTTTAAATATTACTATTATTTCATTTCCATTGTATTAGAACTATTGTATTCATCATCTATTTTTTCCACGGTGGGGAAATTGTGTGGAGCCAACTTTAGGAGTAGGGATTGGGGTCTATTCTTGACTACTCAGCAGTGACATCCGGCAGTGCATAGGGAACCATGTGTGTATGTGT
>PVKC010007984.1:0-28629 GCA_004027635.1 Crocidura indochinensis | reverse complement strand
TGGACTGCCAGCTAAGTTGGCCAAGAATTGCCCTTTTCTGAAGGTTTTTCCCATCATCCTCCTGCCTGTTCTTAGTCTCTGAAGAAGCCCAATTCCTATGGGAGTGAGTTCGTGAGGCTTCCACTTATAGCAGCTGCCTACAGACCCCATGTGGCAGAGTGTAAAGTCTCTCAGACACTCCTGTTAGCTCCCCTCATCCCACCCTGGAGCCTGTTAAAAGAGCAGGCCCAGCATGAAATTCCGAGCTTTGAATTTCCCACACCCCTGCTGTACCTCAGAACAAGAATAAAATCTGACTGTGTGCAACATTAATGGGTGCAAAGCAGAAGAAGAAAAAAAATCCAGGCACGTGCACAGCACTCGGGAGCCGGTTATTATTCTCTTCATTTTTATAGATTAGGAAAGCGAGTTTCCAGTAGTTGAAATCACTGCCCTGCAGGACAGGGCAGCTCCTAGAACCTTAAAGAGAAGAGTTTTAGAATAGAGCATCTGGGAGGCAGCTGAGTTCACTGACATCGACCCTTATTTTCCCATGGGGATTGCTCCAATCACTGAAGGTGCTGAAAGAGGGAGCAGGCCCAGTGATGCACAGACAACTGACTGAGTCCTGTGGCCTCAGAGGCCATATGATGCAAGTCAGGAATGATTCAAATCTTTTAAAATTTAAAAAAAAACAATAAATAATTTTTAAATAAAGAATATCTCTCTCTTTGAATTGAACCATGTGTTCTGAGGCCTCCACAGCTTTGTGGAAAGGGAGGTCATGTTGATCCTGAGTGGGAAAGTGAGAACACAGACTCAACCCAACCCCCTTTTCTCCCCTTACATGCCCACCCAGAGGTGGTTCTAGGCAGAAAACTGAAGCTTATTATAAGACCAGTTAAATTGCCGGCCTACACCGACCAGCAGAGCCTTGGCTTCCAGTTCTTTTCACATTTCTGGGTTCTTCCCGCTTTCCCCACTGGAAGATACACTGCTTTGCAGTGCTCAGACCATGTTTATCCCAGACCATATGTCAGACCACAAGCTGTGGACAGGTTCTGCACATGTCACAGAGAGTATCATCAAAAAACCTGACTGTGCTATCAATAGCAAAATTTGCGAAATTTCTGTAACTATTAAGTGTTCTGCCTCCTCTAAAGAATAGAGAAACTCAGAGCTCCACTTCTCATATAACTACAGTTAAACCAGGTGGCAAAACATTGGAACCGTTGGGTCAGAATATCTTCCCCACTCAATTTATTTTCATAAAATCAACCTTTTTGACAATGACTATCTTGCATATAGGTTAGACAACAATTGAAAGAGGAAACAGTAGGGGAGATGCAGGGACTCTTCCAAGTGGTGTTCAGGGTACCCAGGAGTTACTCCCAGCAATACCCACCAGGTTAGGAGTTGAATATTAGGGCCTAAGGAAGCAGTGCTGCTGGACTCTACCCAGGCCACTTGGCAGTGGTACTTGGAGGCCTCCATGGCTACATCTGGTCTTTGTGCCCTAACTACTGCTGTCCTATCACCCAGCCCCTAAATCTATTTTAATTGAAGTTGGAAAGATAGTTCAAACTGATGAGTGTATGCCTTGCATGTTAGAGGCCTAAACCTGAGGCACATGAAAATCCACCCACCTCAAGCACCACAGAAAAGATCCTTGAGCAACTCATTGGAAGCAATGCCTGAATACTACCAGGTATGCCCCCCAAACCGAAAATAAATAAGTTAGTAAATTTTAAGAAAATAAAAGAAACTTTCCCTGGGGCTGGAGAGGTGGCACTAGAGGTAAGGTGTCTGCCTTGCAAGCGCTAGCCAAGGAAGGACCACAGTTTGATCCCCCGGCGTTCCATATGGTCCCCCCAAGATAGGGACAATTTCTGAGCGCTTAGTCAGGAGTAACCCCTGAGCATCAAACAAAAAACAAACAAAAAAAGAAACTTTCCCAGAAAATAAATCTAAATAAAGTAAATAAAATTAACTCCCCCCTCACACTATTTGGCTACCTGGTCTGGGTTTGAGTTTGTAAAAGTGTCTATTCTACTTTTAATTCAAAATCCCATTAAAGAGAAGAAAAATCTGAGGCATAAGAACACACACAGAGGCCCAGGTGATAAGTGGGTGGAATCCTTGTTGAGAGTTACTCTCCAAAAATTTCTAAGGAAGAAAAGGAAGGGAAGTCCTTGCGCAGGCTTGTTATTGGCCTCCAACCATCCACTGGGGCCAATAGGGACAGCTGAAGCCCCAACATTCCACAGAGGGAGAAAGACCCCAGGCATTGGGGCACAGCTCTGCACAAACACACACACAAACACACACACACACACACACACACACACACAAGGGCTCCTCAACACTGCGAGCTTGTGGGGGTAGAATTGATTCAGGGGCAGGTAAGGACAGATCCCAAGGTGACCCTGTCCTCACATGTCCTCCCAGGCAACCTGACAGGCAGAGAACCTGAGTTAGTAAGCCAGACTCCTCTCTTCTCATAATCCTGTTCTTCTTGGGCTGAATACTGGGAGTATGCATGCACACACCTGCAAATTCAATATACAAGGGCAAGCACATATGCAAATACGTGTACACATGTAATATGCATATATACACTCAATCTCAGTCTAGATACATGATAAACACAGAATATACACATAAGCACAGATTCACAACACAAATGTACCCATATACACATTCTGCAAAAATACAGACAAGTGTGCATATACATGTGCTCACACATATCACAGACACACCTGTGTACATGTATACATCAAACACATATCACAAGCACATGTGGCTACATGCACAAACATGAATAGACATTCACTAATATGAACATCATATAAACATGCACGCAATCATGTTCACACTCAAAACAAAACAAGGGGGGAGGTGCACAGTAAAAAGATAGAGGGAAGAAAATTCAAGAAGGAGAGAGAAAGGTGGAAATTAAATTATTGTGAAGTGGACATTTGATGTGTCCTGACCATTGGAGGGTGTTTTTCTTGCTTTATGTTTTTAGTCCTCTCAATATCCCTTCACAGTAGGTATATTTCTTCTCTTTTTTTTTCACCTGAGAAAACAAAGATTAGGACAGTCAGCCCCATACCTCACAGCCTAGAGAGCTGACTCTTAAGTGCAGGTGTGAAATGTTGCAGGTGATGGTGTATTCAGAGTCACCTAATTCTCCTTCAGTGCCAGTTTCTGTGCTGGGTCTTGAGAATGCACAAAGGAGAAAATATCCTGGTACTAACCTTCATGAGGTTTTCAGTGGGGGAGGGAGAACAAAGAATATGTAAATATTCACACAAACATGCAATTACAATGTGACCACCATTAGATCAAAGTACAAGGCCACAGGGGTGGTTAGAGGGGCCCTAACTTAAACTTGGGGTGAAAAGAAGGTCTCTTTGTGGGAGTAGCCTTGAAACCTGACTCCAACCTCAGATCTGGTTAGACACCTTCCTGTCATCACCCTCCAGATGGGAGAGATAAATTTCCCCTGCCCTCTGAGAACAAGGGAGAATTTTCAAGAATAGGTAGGATGTTGTAGAGACAGTATCCAACAGAAAATGTCACTGAGGTCTTGCAGAAATGAAAGTTAACTTGGTCATGTCCTTCTTGAGACTCCTCACATCAATCATCATCCACCGGCCCTCTGGGTGTAAGGATTGAGCCATCAAGGCTTCCGTATATGAGAGCTCATTGGGCTGTGCGGGGCTGATACTCAACAGTGACCATGTGTGAACAGAACTTGATACTCCAATTAGAATTCTGAGCTTTCTCACTTGACATCTTAAAGCAAGCCTTCTGACTGAAAAAAAAATTCAAGTGCATTTAAGTGATTGGAAGAGGTCTAAATAAAGAAACAGTGACTATTTCCCTCAAGCCAGCCAAATCATTTTTATAGAGTTTCTAGAATGTTCTGTGGGATGTCCCAAAGTCAATTGTATTTTTCTTTGTCTTCAGAACCAAAGTTCTCCCGCGTGGCTGTCTTCCTTACCAGTAGGGCTACTCACAGAAGACATTACCAGTAGATTAAAAAGGAAATGGGTTTGTTATATGATAAACCTAATTTTGAACTCCATAGCCAGCACTGACTGGGGGATGGGAAGAGTACTTTATACTCAGTCTCTACCAAGTTCTAAAGTCACCTTTTCCATTGGCTTTTGGGAAAGGTACGTGAGTTTCCTAAGGATATACTTACACATAACTGAAACCTGGTGGCTTCGAACAGAGAACGGGTCTCTCACCTTTATGGGTCCAGGAGTCCAAAGTCAAGACACTTTGGTAAACTGATGCTCCTTCTTACTGAACCAGGAATGGACTCTGCTTTGCCTCTTCCTACCCTTGGGGCCCCTTCTCTTGGAGCTGCTCCACGAGTCAAAGGAGAAAACCCCTTCAAAGGGCAAGACATGCTGGAGACACTCCCTATTTTTGTATCAGATAGAGTTTACTCTATCTCATTTGAAGCCCTTTGGTGAGTCACCCATCATCTCTGATCATCTTGTCAAATCATAATTACAGCTTGGAACTCTCCTGTTCTTTTGGTGACTCTTTAGTACATTTCAGACTTGTCTATCAATCCTTCATTCTTGGACCTAGCTTGATTTTTCTGTTCTCCTATTATATTACGCCATGCATCAGTCCATGACAACTCCATGCCTATTCCCACATTTAAATCAGTTCTGATTTTTTCCTTCTAATACACTCTCATCTTACCAAAGAAGCACCTCTCATTTTACAAGACATACTTGCATTCTACCCTTTTGGGGATTTTCTGAAGGCCCCCTCTGTGTTAGCTTCTCTTGCCTTCGAGTACTCCACTGGATCTCTGTATGTCCCACTTCCACTAAAAGTATTTATTGTAGTTACTGTCACTACTCTAAAGTCTCCACAATATTGAGCATCTTGAGGACACAAATTAAGTTTAATTCACTTTCATCCCAAGGTGGACATTAGTTCTGAACAGGTTCTGAGAACAGTTCTTTGAAGGAGAGATTAAAGGAAGGAATTACCGAATTCCCCTCCAATAATCTGCAGCCTAGCAAGGATCAGAACAAAATTAGTAAGATTCAGCCTGATGTCTGGGTTCTCTCTCCTGAATTTTCTTTCCCTTGAAAATTTCAGCAAACTCTGAATGTTTCACATAGTCTCCATATCCTCAGATATTATTACCAAAGTCATATCTGAGCAGTCAGGGGAAGGCATTTTCAGAAACACTGTGTGCATGTGCTGCTTTTGTTAGCATGTTTGGCAGTACTGAGAATCTAGTCCAAGAACTCATGCATGCAAAGCAAATGCTATTTTTCTGAAAGTCATCCCAGTCTGAAACATCATCTGATTAAACCATCCTGGTAATAGATACTTGTCCGTTTCACAGATGAGACTGGGGCCCAGAATTAAAGTGACCTAAACTTCTTCACCAGAGAACAAGCTTTAATCCTGAAATTTAGACTCGGGGCTCCCAATTAAGAGATTTCACTTCTTCATTCACTATCTCATTCAGTATCGAGGTTATTGAGCATCTATTGGATGCTTGACATTGCTTGAGATGCCAAGAAGACAGCAACTAAGTCAGGCAAATGTCTCTCTGTTCTTCTTCCCCACAATTCTACTTATACTTTGTCATGCTACCATGCTATAGTCACAAATATAGTTTAATTCACTTTCATCCCAAGGTGGACATTAGTTCTGAACAGGTTCTGAGGACAGTTCTTTGAAGGAGGGATTAAAGGAAGGAACTACCGAATTCCCCTATGTCACAAAAAAAAGAGGGATACCAGATGCCCCCCTAAAACACTTAACTCTAGCTTCATAATACAAGCTGCAAAACTTTGTGGCCAGCAATAACCTCTGCCTGCTGGACAGATAGGGAAAGCCTGATTAGAACCACTTTCTTCCTGCTTAGAGGGGCCAGTTGAAGTTTGGGGCTGATGAATCGGGATACTTCGAGCTGTGCTGGACCAACTTGGAGCCTGAGAAAACCTCTGGAAGTGGCAGATCACAAATCTGCTCTCCTGCCATGTGGCACCCCCACTCAATCATCAGCCTTGTACAGAAGCCATTGCTCAAGTTTATAATGCGCTGCATGCAGGTTGCAGACACACCATCACCACAATAGGTTGCTGTTTTTATTTTCCCTTTATAGGGCAGCCTGAGTTACTACCTGTGGTCACCATGGCCATTAAACTGCTCCCAAGGCTGAGATTTACATATAGACCACGTGACCTGCTGCTACCAGCTTAGAGGAGGAAAAAGGGATGTTTACAGTCTAATTAGAGTTGATGATTGAAAGGCAAGAACAGCAGAGTGCAATCTCATCATCCTCCCCCCACCCCCGCTGGCTCCTACAACCACCGCCAAAAAATATAAAACAGAAAAATATATAGGATAACTTTGGCCCACAGACACTGCCAGGTGATCCTGGTGATAAACAAGGAGCTAGGCTGGTGCCACTGAAATAAAGAATCAGAGATAGGAAAGGGCTCAGGACATGAGGTCCCTCCTGCCCCCAGTGGCCAGGAAGAGCTGAGAAGTAGATGCTGAGGAAGGAGAGAAGGTCCCCCCAGTCTCTCTACCACTGAACCAATTAACCTTGTAATTAAGTCTATTACCTGAACAAAGGTTGCTGACAACCAGTTAATAATATGCTGGAACCGCCACAGCTTTCATCCCAAGATCTCAAAACACCTCATAAATAATTAAATGCTATTATTTAGTGATTTATGTAATCAAAGAACTTTATAACCCTCACTTTTTTTCCTTTACTACCCACAGTTAAGCATCAGTATCTCAAACAAGACAACAGAGGCACAGAGAGAAATCAGGACCTCCCTTCTGTTGGGACCAAACCCACCCCAGACTCAGATAAACTTGAATCTTTTTCATCCCCACCCTACCCTGCAGAGTTGAGATGTCCAAGGGATAAAGCATCCCCCTCCTTCCTTATCTTTTCCCTTGATCTTCTATTATCATTTGAAAACACACAAACACACACACAACACACTCGCACATCTTGGACACATCACAAAACACACTCCTTTCTCACTCAGTTTAATAAAGGGATTGATCCTTACGATCCAGACATGGAACAGGACTATCCAGGACCATTTAGATGCTGTCTACATAAAGCTACCATTTTCCATTTCCTTTGAATCACATTAGGAACTAAGATCACACATGTGTTTCAGCGTCCTCAGGGATGGCTCACCGACTACTTGGCAGAGCTTTAGAACCCAAGCCAAGACTCACTTAAGTCCAGAGTTCTAGAAGCTGGGATGTGCCTGCCCATCGATTAAGTCACTTCTACCTTCTATCGTGCATAGTCCCAGGCACACTGTATAATTATGGCATAAAGTTCCCTTGGTGTCCTGGGTCACATGTCTTCCAGCATTAAGGTGTTACTAACCATTATTTTCTCTCTGTTACCTCCAGTTTTTCCTATTTGTCCATTGAACTGTGGTTATATCCATGACATAGATGCAGAACCTGAGGGTTGAGATTTATACCACAACCAGTAAGTGCTTTAGTACATTTCCTCAGCCTTGGGTTTACTGCTCTTCTCACATTCTCTAATTTACTCACCATTCAATCCAAAGAAAGAATGGAGATACTGGATTCAAACTCACTTTTTTCACCCAGACACACTAGTGAATGCAGAGCAGAAATAAGTAACAAATGTCCCATTATCTCAGACATCCCACACAAACTACTGGGAAGTGGGAAGGAAAAAGAAAAAGAATTCTTATTATCAATATAGATATACCCACACCAATAGAATAACTCAATCACTCTAGATTTTCACAGTGCCTGGAGGACACAGAGCTGTATTGGCACATAAATGAAATCACAGCCCTCTTAGACAATCATCTTGTCTATGAGGATGAAGCCACTGTGTCTGGTCTGTAATCTGAACCTCACTGTCATTCATCAGCTATGTATCAGGTGCCTGCTATGAGCCAAGACTTAAGCTGCATGTCAGGCTGACATGGGTAACTGAGACAATGCGGCCCTGTCCTGCGACACCAGAAAACGCAGCTTCAGGAGGAAGGTCATGGGATCACAGAGGAGAGAATTATCTAAGACCTCAGGGCTTTGGAGAGGAAGCATCAGACCTCAAGGCCAGGACAAATCAAGAGGATTTTTTTGTGTGTGGTTTTTGGGTCACACCCGGCAGTGCTCAGGGGTTACTCCTGGCTCCATGCTCAGAAATTGCTCCTGGCAGGCACGGGGGACCATATGGGACACCGAGATTCGAACCGATGACCTTTTGTATGAAAGGCCTTACCTCCATGCTATCTCCCGGGCCCCAAATCAAGAGGATTTTTAGGTTCTTTCTGCACAGCCTAGGAGGCCCACTGTTCAGTGTCTGCTATAACAATGAGCTGTTTATAGGAATAGACATTAATTAGGACCCCAGTCTCATGTACTTGCATTTTGGTGCCCCCCCCTTTAATCTCTGCCTAAGCACATTCCTTCTGGTCATCTCACTGAGTTCTTCCTGGGTTGGAGAGCATCCATCTAGTAAAAGGTATTCTTTTTATGGCAATTCTAACATCATCCTCTTTGGAGACCTGGGGACTAGGTGCAGTTCATTTTGAGATAGTATTCAACCAAGTGTTGCCTTCTGCCTGCAACCCCTGACTCAGGAACTTATGAAAAATGATCAGCATAAGCCTCTGATTCATTTTCTACTCTACAGATATCACAATCTAAGAGTTGATGGCAGCAATTTGATAGCCATATTGGAACACTCTCATCCCTTATGTTTTGAAATGGCTGAATTTTGTGTCCTCAAAGGCACCTGAGAATCCCAAGTAAATCAAAGTCCTACACCATACCTTCTGATGCTTTAGCCCTCTCCCCCAATTTTCTGTCCACTGCTTTGACACCAAGTAAATCACAGAATTTTATGGCATTGAATTATTGGAAGAACATAGCTGAAGGGAGTGGCTGCCACTTTGCCACAATGGTGATGGATAATATTAGAACTCAATGCTCAATTGTATGGCAGAAAGATCCTGGGTTAGATACAAAAAAGAATGGGAGAGAGAGGGAGGAACAGAAAGAGAGAGAGAGCACTCACAAACTTGTTAGTACTTACTAGTCATTGGTGTTGATTAGTAGGTCAGAATATGTTCTGGACCTGGGAGAGTTGACAAAGCCTCAAAAAATCATACTCTCAGGGATGTTGAGCTTTGTAGCAGGAGAGAAACAGGCAAGTTAGAAAATTAGCAAAGTTGAGGCAACTGTGGACAATGTCCAATGGCCAGCTGAGAGTGAAGTATATCTTATTGTCCATAGAATTTCTGATCTGGAGCCTTTAATACCATATTGGATTGGGGCCCCACAAACCTGCATGATTCAAGAACACCGGGATCCCTAAACTTGACTTGGAATTTGTCAATGAGGATGAAGAGCTGATGAAGATGGAGGTGCGGTGGGAGTGGACTTCTGAGACTAAGAGCACATGGTACCAACTGACATGGAGGTTTGTGATGACTGGTTTTATGTGTTCTCTTCGATGGGTCCCAGTCTCATTAATCAATCAAACATGAATCTAGGAGTTTCCCTGGTGTGTTCTGGGTTGATTCTGATTACATGAGATCATTCTACATTATTTGAGTGGGACTGATAAGAACACAGCTAAAATTTCCTTGCAGAAGAAACAGTAGATTCAGCCCATGCCTGGGAGTTCAGTCCTATAGATTTCATATTTGTCATTCCAGTCCCCACATCAGCCACATAATAACTCCATGAAATAAGTTTTATTAGTTATCTCCTACTAGTTCTGGCTCTCCAACTGAACCCTGACTTGTATACAATGACTGATTAAAAGTAGGGGGGAACGAAACCACATCAGTCCTAGAAATTTCTCTCAAAGTCTTGGACATACAATTCTTGACTCATCCTTGTGCCAAAGTCCATAAAAATCTCCCTTTTATGCAGCTGCCTTTTCTGGCTAAGACAGCATTCCTGTCTCCATTGGCAACTCTATAGAGCAGATCATGGAAGCTCAGACTTATCGACTCTGACATATGGATCATGCTCCTGGCTAGGGATTTTTTGTTTTGTTTTGTTTTGTTCCTAGCATATATGGTTTTATATGGTTTCTTTTATGTCCAACAGATACTTTGATCTCCCCAGGAAATAAAAGTCTCCCTGCTGGGAGTTGCTTTTAATCTACAAAACTCACTGACCACAGCTGCAGACAGAGAAAGGTTCTGCAGGGGAAAGGCTAAGCAGACGGAGTGGGGCCTGAATAGATCACTGCATTTTTCTACTTTTCTGAGATCTTGCAGTGGGCAAGGAGTTGTTAAAGGCAGTGTACACACACCTGGTTTTAGAAATTGTGTGGCTAACAAACGTAGAAGGAGAGAGAGTCTTAGATCCCAACATTTATTTTTTTCTTTTTCTTTTTTTTGGGGGGAGGGTGGGATCACACCCAGCAGTGCTCAGGAGTTACTCCTGGCTCTATGCTCAGAAATAGCTCCTGGTAGGCTGGGGGGGACCTTATGGGATGCTGGTATTTGAATCACTATCCTTCTGCATGCAAGGTAAACACCCTACCCTACCTTCACGCTATCTCTCCAGATCCCAGATCCCAGCATTTTCAATCCTAGTCACGGCCTGATCTCTGTAGAGAAATAATAAAAATGAGATTCAGAGTGTGTCTTAGGCTAGATTCCCTAGAAGCAGAAGATATCAAGTCTCCTTTTATTCTGATACCATTTCAAACATTCAGTAGAATTACCATAGCAATAGAAGAATCTCTTCTATCTAGATTTATCTTCTATCTATTATAAATATCTATATATTTAATAATATATAATATAATAGATATATATATATTATATATATTATATTATATATTATATTATATTATATATCTATAATATAATATATTATATTATATATCTATAATAGATATATATATATCTATATATTTAATAATATATAATATAATAGATATATATATATCTATTATAAATCTGCTACATTTTGAACTATTTGTTTTATCCTCCATTCCCCTTCTCTCTCAGTCCTGTGCCTTTATCACTGTGTATGTCCTGAGAATGATGACATGTTTTTATGATGACATGGTCTATTATCAAGATCATGCTGTTTAACTGATATGATGCCAAACACAGTCCATATTTGAATGCCAACTGTTCTAGTATCTCATAGAAGTTATTTGGTTTTCCAAAGATCTCAGATCCCATCTAGGATCAATTGCTGCATTTGGTCATTTTATCTCCTTAGTGTCCTTTGAGGGTAATCATATACTCAGGCTTCCTGTTTTGTTTTGGTTTTGCTTTGTGGGTCTCACCCAGCAGTACTCAGGGATTACTTATGAATCAGCTCAGGGATCATTCCTGGCAGAGTTTGGGGACAATATTGGGTGCCAGAGATCAAACTGGGCTGAGAAGCATGCCAGGCAAGTGTCCAACCTTCTGTGCTACCACTTCAATCTTGGTGTTTTTAAAGAGTGTGTCAGGCATTTTGTAGATTGCACATCAGTGTCGATTTGCCTAAGACGAAGATTTTGGGAAGCATTTCCAAGAAGTGGTGTAATAAAAGAGGGCCCAGGAGGAAGAAGCAGCAAGGGATGATTTAAAGCACAGCGCTACCATCTCACTCAGACTCACAGGGAATCTCTGATAACTATTTCGTATCTTAGAGACATCCTAAAGTGGGGGACCCCTGCACCCAGTATCACTTCTAGTTCTACTTCTTCATAAACACAGACCAAGGAAGATCCTGCAACCAAAGGACGGAAATGCTGGTCATTGCTGATATGCACAAACATACCAATGGCATGGTGGACATTCAGCTAGTGCATGTGTGCACTCCAAAGAGGTAGACTTACCTGAATTATAAAGCTGCCAAGAGTAGAGCCAACACTCCTGCAGGTTCTGTCCCTGAAACCTTCGCATGTTCCATCAACCTAAATAGGAAATCAAAGCCAAGTCAAAGCTTCAAATGATCCCAGAGTGACATTGTGCCCCTTATTCTGTTGCTGGAAAATGATAACTGTTGTTTTTTATTTAAGCAGAGTCATATTGTCTCTACACATGCAATTCTATATGATTGAGTTTTCTTTTCCTTTTGTTAAAATTATGTTTTGTCTTGCTTTTTGGGGTCACACCTGCAGAGCTCAGGTGGTACTTTTGGTTCTGTGCTCAGAAATCACCCCTGGCAGGCTCTGGGGACCATATGGGATGCTGGGATTCGAACCACCATCTGTCTTGGGTAGGCCATGTGCAAGGCAAACGCCCTACCACTGTGCTATCTCTCTGCCCCCCCCCATTTTGGGGGGTTTTTGGGTCACACCCTGCAGCGCTCAAGGGTTACTCCTGGCTCTACACTCAGAAATTGTCCCTGGCAGGTACGGGGGACCATATGGGATGCCAGGATTCGAACCTCCATCCTTCTGCATGGAAGGCAGACACCTTACCTCCAGGCTATCTCTCCAGCCCCCAGGCCCCTTTTAAAAAACAAATTTAAATCTTTTTAGGAGGAGGCTCATCAGCAGTGCTCAGGGATTATTCCTAGCTCTGTAGGGGTCACTCCTGGTGGTACTCATAGACCATCTCTATACCAGGAATTGGCCTAGAGTCAGCTATGTGCAGGGCAAGTACTTATACTCCCTGTTTTTAAGTATCTCTCTGACACATACTTTTGTTTCCTTAACTTTTTTTATTTTTTAAAAACTATGGTTGGGCTGCAGAAATAGTACAAAGGTTAAGGTGCATTTTCTGGTAAGCAATTGGCCTAGATTCTATTTTTGGCACTAATATGGTGCCCTAATTCCACCAGGAGTCATCCCTGAACACAGAGCTGGGAGTAAGCCCTAGAACCAGAAACCTAATAGATACATAATTAAAATGCATAGGGGAAAGATAGCATGGAGGTGAGGCTTTTGCCTTGCATGCAGAAGATCAGCTGTTTGAATCCCTGCATCCTATATGGTCCCCTGAGCCTGCCAGGAGCTATTTCTGAGTGTAGAGCCAGGAGTAACCCCTGAGTGCTGCCGGATATGACCCAAAAACCAAACAAAAATGCATAAAATACAATACAGATACTCCTTGCTTAATGACCAAGTTCCATTTCAACCACTTGGTCATTAAGCATATTAGTCGTTAAGTGAGGAACTGCATGTACTGTATGCAGTAGTACAGTATATGCATAGTACTTGACAATACAGTATTCTGAGTAAGTAAAATAATGAGAAAGATCAAACTGAAAACTTCCACTTGCTTTAATTTGCATAGGTTGTGTAATTTTCACATAGTACTGCCATGTATTGCAGAACATAAAGATGGTAAAGTAGGTACATTAAAGCACCCAAAACCACAGTACTATACTGTAGAGTGTACAAGATGGAAAGGGGATATTTAAAATAAAATAAAATAAAATAAAATAAAATAAAATAAAATAATGGTGGAGAGATGGTCCTAAGTGCGAGCGGTCGCTAAGCAGGTAGGTCGTTAAGCAAGGAGTATCTGTATTGTCTCAGGAACTTATGCTTGTGTGATGGTTCATGGAGGAAGATCCTGATGCGAGTAGGGGGTGAGCTGAAGGTTGTTCAGGCAGCATGTGAGACAGCACAGAGCCTAAGATCTCTATGCATTCATCCCTGAGGATACCTACTGATGTCACCTACTGTGTCACCTCTCAGGCTACCTGCTCATCACTTAGGAATGATAATAATAGTGACCACCCAGGAGGCTAACTGAGAATGTTAAGGCAACATTGCTCATGACCCGGTGCCCCATAAGTGGCAAGTGCGCTGTGAAGACTGATTAGCACCTTGGATTCACTCACAAGGCTGGCATGTTGGCCCTGAGTCACCTTTGTCCCCACCTCCCTCAATAGTAGTAGTCCTACCAGACCCATGAGGATTCCTAGGAAGCATATTTTGAGGCATTCTTGAAAACAGAGAGCAGGTCCAATCATGGAGAATTGAGAACAAAATTGGGGCACAGGACAAAGCTGTAAGAATAAAGGCTATTTGTACCTGGGCACTCATCCTCTTTTCTTCTGCTGAGGTGTCTGTCTGAAATCCCACATGCAGGTAAAATACATTAGTACTCCATCTCCCACTCAACACTTCTCTCCTTAATGACCCTCTCTTCCCACCCCCAGCTCCCTGTAATCCTCCAACAGAAGAAATGATAAAATGTTTTCAAGATTCTTGAAGTCCTAGCTTTCTGCACTGCCACCTGCCCACACCATCAGATGACATAGTATCCTCTGAATCAGTTCCCCAGTTATGCTTTGCAGACTCACCCTCCAGGCCTTTCCCAAAGCTGCAGCTTTGCACAGAAAACTCCCACTGTGAAGCCCAAGAAATAGCACAGGGGTAAAGCTGCTTGCCATGTATGTGGCTAATCCTACTTTGATCCTAGTATTACATGGTCCCTCAAGTATAAAGATCAGAAAGTAGTCCCTGAGCACTGCCATGTGTGGCCCCAAAACATACAAACACAAAGTTCCGCCATGATAATCAGCCTCTAAGGTGAATCCAATGATGTCTGCCTTCCTATGGCCACACTATGGTGTAACCTCTTTCAGTGTGGACTGAACTGGTAATATGTCACTCATGTCCAACATGATGGAGATGAGGTCAGGTTGGAGATGAACTTCCTAGAACATGTGGACTGCAGGCTAATCTTTTGCTCATTCCATGGAGGCAGATTTGTTGTTGTAGAGACCTCCAAGCAAGGAAAAAACAAAGATTTCGGGCATTTGAAATACCCTCTCCCACCGTCCAACAATTCATCGGGAAGTGAATTCCATCAGCACCTCCAGAAATGATCTTAAAAGGGTCCCCCAACCATTTCTGACTGGGCCTTTTGCTGAAAACTCAGAACCAGCCAGCACCTTGATGGCAACCTTGGGAAGGATCCTGAATAGAAGCCCTTTGTTATCCCTCATTTTGGTTCCTGACCCACATCAAATAACAGGTGGGGGAGTAGAGGGTGGATACTGAATATTCAGGTTTTAGGACTCCACGTTTTCGGGGGAGGGGCATTTTTACATAGCAACAGGTTACAAATACTTAACCTTCTCAACCCTGTACAAGTCTGTGCTTTAGTAAGATATTGTTGGTCCCAGGAGGTCTGCCTTGGCTTTAGACCTTTGTCCTTGCTGCACTAGCTGACCCTGAGTAACACAACAGTGCCTTGCATTCCCACTATCTGTCTCAGAGACAAGCATTTGCACTCTAACCCCTCCTGCTCCTTCTTCTGCCTCTCCTTTTAGAATGAAACCCATTGGAACCACAGATTATATCTCATGCACTTCTATCATTCTTAAAGCAGGCCTAGTGGAAGAGAAACAAGTAATAATAAATATTATTTTACCCAAATTTTATTGAGTACTTACCAGTTAATTTAGCTTTACAGACTCATTGAAACCTCCAAACATCATAATGCCTGTTTGACTATTGAAAGCCCTGAGGTGGACCAGAGAGAAGATTCAAAGAGTTGGAGTGCATGTTTTACATGTGGGAGACCTGGATTAGCTCCCTAGTATCACATGGTCCCTTAAGCACTATTTGAAGTATCCTTTGTGGGCACTGAGCAGGAACCTCCTCAAACCACCCCCAAGGTATAGCCACAAAACCAAATATTGAGGTCCAGAAAGTTTGCTCAAGTAAGTAATAGGTAGTCCAGCCAGCACTGAGTTTACCCAACAGGACTCTGGGATTTCTGTGCATAAAGCACTTATCACTGTGATGAACCTTAAAAGAGCTGCGTGATTGTTGGAGTGACCTTGATAACTGACCGGATATGTCTGGCCATTGAATGCCTCCTGCAGATGACTGAGAGCCCCACACACTTTCTGGGGTCATCTAAGAGCAATTGAGTCAAGATTGAGAACAGCTGGGTCAGAATTTTCTGAAAAGCCTGGGCTAGAAGCCAAGACCAAAGCCAGGGATCAAAGTTGAGTTGCAAAGTTAGGGACCACAGGTTCACGGTGAGTGGACAAGGGGTAAGATACCATGAACTAGTCAGTGGTCGGCAACGTGCGGCTCTTGAGCCACATGTGGCTCTTTAAACTTTCAATTTGGCTCTTCTGTGTGCCTGGTGGCCGCTCCAGGAATCAGGACTCTGCTCTTAGCCTCTGTCAGTGCGCACCCTGTGTGGCTCTCAAAATAAATTTCAATCGTGGTTTTGGTGAGATTTGGCTCAGTTGAAAAAAAGGGTTGCCGACCCCTGAACTAGATGAAATGGTATCTTAGGTGAAATGGTATCTGGGTAAAACTTGCTAGATGGAGGCAAGGAGACCTGAAACTCAAAACATTCATGCTTTTTACTCCAGGTCACTGGGGCTTACTTGAAAACTTACTGTGGCAGATAAAATGTTGGACCAATTTTTTTTATCCCTATTGACATGCTAGTGTGGGTCAAGCAGATGAGCTTGATATTTGATGAATACACATAGAGTAAACTGAAAGGTTTTAAGGGTTATTCAGAAATAACGGCAGAGGGATGGGTTGTGGGGAGACTCAGATGTATCAGTGGAAGAAATTTCTCTTGCACTAAATGTTAGTGTTAGGTAGGTTCCTGCTGTGAGAAACAGGCAGAGACTTTATATGTTCTAATATTCATTCTGCAAGTTTTAAGGCAGTGGCAGGGCCCACAGTAGTGGCAGGTATCAATGAATTTAACTCATGGGTTATAACTAGGATTGGTTACACTGAGAAGTAGATTTCAAAACCACATGAGAGATTTTGGTTAGATTCGTCCTAATAGCAAAAGGTCTTCTCCTGGGAGCAGAGGGCAAAAGAATAGAATTTGTTGCTTCTTCCTGGTCAATCACTGGAACTCTGTGGGATGATGAACCCATATTCCAGCCCTCATCTCTACTGAGAGGAGACAGGGCCAGAGAGCAGAGGCTGAGACTAGCAGTCTATAGCAAAGAATGCAAAAGGCGCGCTCTCTTTCTTGGGGAATTTACCAGCAGTAAGAGTAAAACTCTGCCCACAGCAGGCTTGGTTGAGCCAGTCCAGCTCCTAACTTCTAGCACATGTAAACATTCTCCAGTGTCTTTGATGAAAATTCACAACCCACAAAACTCCTAGTGAGCAGATCCTACAAATGCTTGATCTTCTTCAGAAGCACTGGTGAATTCTCTCTCTTCTGTCCTTTTTCTTGTCCCCAAAAATCTTTACTGGCTTTAAAAGTGGCCAGCAAGGTGGTGCTAGAGGTAAGGTGTCTGCCTTTCAAGTGCTAACCATGGAAAGATCACGACCGTGGTTCGATCCCCCAGCATCCCATATGGTCCCCCCAAGCCAGGGGCAATTTCTGAGATCTTAGCCAGGAGTAACCCCTGAGCATCAAACAGATGTGGCCCGAAAAACCAAAAATAAATAAATAAAATAAAATAAAATAAAATAAAAGGGCCACTAGCAGACACTCCCAGTAGCCTGAAAGTTCTCAGAACTTTCCTTCCAAGGTGTTTTCTTGCAGCAGAAATGACTGGATGTAAGCAGTAAAGAAATCATTGGGGGGAAATGCATGTCAGTCCAGGTCCATGGTGCTGCAGCCTTTCTCCCCATAAGGCCACACTGCCGCCATGTTTCTTAACATCCCAAGGACTTTTTAGTACCTACCAGAATGAGAAGAGACTTGGTCATTCAAATTCCATCTGTGAAGTCCTCCATTGCCCTCAGCATAGTGTCAGGGAACACTAGTAGGAATCAGAAGCTGCAGTCCCCAGCCCTCCTGATAATTATACACTTTGCTTTAATAGAATCAAGCAGGAAGAAAATAGGCATCCCTGGAAATCTTTAGCTCCTTCTCCTTAAGAAAGAAACCACCCCTACCTGTTGCAAGCCAACCCCTGAAGAGGTTGACTGATGGAGGGATAGAGAATGAGGTCTTTCCCCTCCAGCTCGGAGCACACGTCTGCCACCCTGCTCAACCAGCATTTCTGAGGTGAATGCGGTGGGAAGAAAGCCAACAGGCAGCCAGGCTTCCGAAGAAAACAGCTCTTTATTTCGTGAAGAGGTCGAAGCCCCAAAAGGACCAAGAATAGGCCAGGAAGAAAAAGCCCCCCACCTTCCACAGAGACTTGCTTTTATTCCCCAGAATCAGGTATCACCCAATGGTAGAAGCAGAATCAGGTACCACCCTAGGGTGGGGGCAGAATGCCAGGTCACACCCTAGGGTAGGGCACAATCACAGATTAGGGTAGGGTCAGTACATAATAATTCCAAGAAATGTTTACATACACAACAGAGATGGATGGGTGTAGAGACCTTTGTTTGCCATCCCAGGCCACATGACTCGCAAACCCATTAAGCTTGTGGGTCCCAGGTTCAGGTGAATGTTGGAATCAGACTCATTCAGAGACAGGCATCAGGAAGCATCAACTTTATTCATGCCCTATCCACCACATGTGTGGTCTATATCATAACCAATTAAGCATCAGCCATACTTAGCTAGCCCTGCATCATCTTTCATCCATGTCACCTCTGACCTACATGCTGGCAAGGATCCAAAAGCCCAAAGACCTTAAACCTCCTAGACCAGTGGTCTGCAACCTTCGGCTCGTGAGCCACATGTGGCTCTTTACACTTTTAATTTGGCTCTTCTGTGTGAGAGCCAGGCGGCAGCTCCAGGAGTCAGGACTCTGCTCTTAGCCTCTGTCAGTGTGCGCCCTATGTGACTCTCAAAATAAATTTCAATCGTGGTTTTGGCGAGATTTGGCTCAGTTGAAAAAAAAGGTTGCCGACCACTGTCCTAGACCAAGACCTTATATCACCTGTTCCAAGACCCCTCCCAGGAAATGGGCAGGATCTTGCAGGTAAAGTAAACGTAATATCGGTTCCCAAGACCCCACCCAGAAATGGGCGGTCCTCAGGTAGATACCTGTACCCTAGGGTGGATCTATACAAGTTCATCCTAAGGCCTATTTACAACAAATGGCACCTGAACAGAGACCTGAATCCTGGACCCAAGAAAACAGCAATCATGGTGAGATTTCTGCTCTTCTGTTTGTTCTTGGTTCTTTTCAAATGGACTGAGCCCAAAACCCTGGGCCACATGAAGCCATGTTCAAAGATGGCCATGACCCCCAACTGGGGTCAATAATATCACAAAAACAGGGGAGGTGAAAACTGGTATCACTCCCATCCGTCACTCAAAACTGAAACTGTGTTGCCAAAAATCCTTTTCCAAAAAAACTTGGCCTCCTCAAAAACTGATGGAGGGCCTTAATTGGAAAAGGTTCAGAAAGGAAAAGCTGCTATAAGCAAACTGATTTTCTGAAAATGACCTTTGGCTTGAATTTGAACTTCAACTTTAAGAATTTCAGACTGGACTTTTAGTTTAAATCACTTTGAACATCCAAAAGCACCCTGCAAAGCTGTGGCTGAGAAACTGCAGTGGCTGTGGCAGTGAAACCTGCTTCCAAAATGTAACTGCAATCAGCAAACAATGCACCAACAATGCGGCAAAAAGCTACAATTTCAAATTCTGCCTGCCTGCAGAGACGGCAGCTGTAGCCAGCATCACTCTTCAACAACTCAGGCTGATTTCAATGCGGCCAGCAGCCGGGCAGGGCAAAGAAGCAGTGGAGTACCCTAGCTGTAAAAAACAAGCTTCTGCTGGCACAGGCTGTGGCAGCGGGACCTGCTTGCAAAGGGCCACCCAGAGGGGAAAGCTGCAATCAGGCAAAAAGCTCCGGATCACACCAAAAGCAGCAGGCACACGGCTCCCACTGGTTCCACCATCCAAATCAGAAAGGTGAAACAACACAAGCAGACCAGCTGCGGGACCTGGGACCACATGGCGCGGGAGTCTGCAGGACCTGTAACTGTGGAACTTAAAACCACGTGGTGAGCTCAGTGTGGGACAAATCCAGCATCTGAACTTAAATGATTTTAGGTGAAGGGACTAAGTGGGTAGTCATATATTTTACACCGAGTTGGTGATGGGATAAGTTTTAGTTAGTAATATAAAAAATCTTTAAAAAAGGGGAGTTGTAACAGCTTAGCCCATTTCAAGATCTAATTTGTAACCGCCTGCATCTAATTTTGTCTTGATTAAGTCATTTTCTTTATAATTTAAATGTGCTTTATTGTTTTCCATAGTTAATATTTTCAATTGCAAAATGTTTTACTGTGTGTATTTTAATGTACTTAGCCTGTTTTTTTAAATATATGTTATGCATTTATGCTGTAGTACTTGTGTGTAGGGAAGGTTATTAGGAATGAAAAGTTCCCCCAAGAAATAGTTTATATAGAATTATATATAGGAACATGAAAGTTCCGGAATAGTGCTTGGTAAAAAAGCATAAAGAGTTTTAAGTTACAGGTGTATACTATATTTTCAGGAATGTTATGTTTTTGAAAAGGGCTGGTATATTAATTTTCACTTTGTTAGCATCATTGCATTGAAAATATTACCCGCTTTTGGCTAGAGACAGGGTCAGGATTACAAAAGCTTCTTTTACTTTTCAGAGAAGGGGGAGATATAGATCCACCCCAGGGTACAAGTATCTACCTGAGGACTGCCCATTTCTGGGTGGGGTCTTGGGAACGGATATTACGTTTACTTTACCTGAAAGACCCTGCCCATTTCCTGGGAGGGGTCTTGAAAAAAGTGATATAAGGCCTTGGTCTAGGAGGATTAAGGTCTTTGGGCTTTTGGATCCTTGCCAGCATGTAGGTCAGAGGTGACATGATGAAAGAAGATGCAGGGCTAGCTAAGTATGGCTGATGCTTACTTGGTTATAATATAGGCCACACATGTGGTGTTTATGGCTGAATAAAGATGTTATCTCTCATGAAGCCTGCCTGTGAGTGAGTTCAATATCCACCACTCTCATGAACCTCCAGACCCGACGGTTAGTGAGGGCTGGAGCCACATGGCCTGGGATTGTGGACAAAGGCCTTCATCTCCATCCAAGTTCATCCTAAGGCCTATTTACAACACCCACCCTTATCTCCACTCCCTTCTATCCTCCTTGCTCTCTCCAGACCTCCTTGCTTTTTCCTGTGTTCACTGATGAGATTCCCCAACCAGGATCATTTGTTTCAGAATTAACAGTGGGCTGTGTGGCACTGCCTGTGGATGAGCTGGGTTCAGGGAGGGTAGGATGGAGAGTGTGATAAGCTATTAATCTGAGCATGTAATGCAACTACCATACAACTCACTTCAGCTCTAATCTCTCCTGAGTTAAGACATCTTCTGTGATTCATAAAACAAATCATTCACACCTCCTTAGCCCTCATCTCTTTATGACTACTTTTTAAATGCTCAGAGAGGGAGAACACAGAGGAGGTTATTCATCCAGTGCCAGATCCACACTCCATGGAGGAGGGATTCAGCTTCCCAATACCCCCTGTAGGCTCCACACCCCATTTAAGGGGATTCCATGTCTGACAAAGAAATGGGGGGTTGCATCTAGAACACCTGAAAGGGAGTCTCCCTAACACTTGACATCAGAGGCTGGGGCATTGGTCTGAGAAAGTTGGCCAACTGATTCTTACAACTTGCCTATGGACAGAGGGTGGGGGGTCTGTTATGTCCCCTTTTGCTTGAATCTGATATGTATAACTGATTCTAGCAATGTCCCATTGTTCCATTTCCTTCTTGTTTATAGTACTGCATTTCTATGAGAGGAGGAACCTGCAGTTCCACCGAGCTCAGTTTTAAACTGCACTTGAGACTCATGGAACTGAGTATCCCCTGTCATTGGACCCACTTCTTCCTGCCCTCTGGCCTGTCCAGGTGAAGTCCCAGAGCCTTGGATCTTCCCAGACCTGGAAGAAGAGTGGAACTCCAGGTGAACTTTTTCACACACTTTAAAGTTAGCCCATAAAACAGGTAGCCAGTCAAATAGATAATGGATGGCTGAGAGTGGAAGATGACAGAAGATAAAAGGAGGTGCCCAGACCTCCTCTCTCTTTCTCTCTCTGTCTCTAACTCTATGCTTCTCTCTTTTCTTTCACTCTGTCCCTCTCTCTCTTTCTCCCTTTGTAAGTTCACAAACTTTCTGTTCATGCCCAGGCTGACTTAAGAATTAGGTAGGTCCTCACAAGCAAGGGTAGATGGTACATTCAGAGAGGGACAGGTGCTGAGCTTATACATGAACACTATAGCCAAGACTGAGACAAGGAAAGAATGACAGGAACTGTAGTGTAGATACAGATGAGAGAGGTTCAGTAACAGGTATAGTTCACAGGACCTCACCCACAAGTACATGGTGGCAAACTGGAGACTAAGGAAAGCTGGGACAATAAGTCAGAGAATAATTGGGTTACAGTCAGGGCAAGGCCCAAGTACATGATTTCAGACCAGGAAATCACACATGGGGCAAGGCTATTGTACACGGGAGGTGAGTAGACCGTGTGGGATGGGGCCAAGAGGTCAAGAGACTGGGCACAGTCAGGGATAGGATGAGTGATTTCATTCATGGGGATGAGTGGCTTGGACATTTGGAGAGGGATCTGGACCCATCTACTCAAACTGAATAATAAATTCCTCATTTAAGTCTTACAAGTTTTGCATGAAAATATTTTATACAATTCTCAAGAACTCACCAGTGTAGGCAAACTCACTTTAGAGCTAATAACAACTGAAAGTATCCCCAGGGCAACCAGAGAGCATGGGGGTCCCAAGAGCACTTTCTCTATCTTCTGCCAGCCAATGGGGTGTCCAGCCCCAGACATCCCCTAGGAAATTCCACTTCTGGGTCTCATGACAAGAAAGCTGCTCAGACCCAAGTCTTTACAAAGAAATGCTCTAAACTCTTAGTCGCACAGTTTACTTGGGCAATAGTGTAGACAGATACCTGAGAACCATTACAAGTAGAAAGGAGGATGACAAGGCATGAAGGCAAAAAGGCAAGGTGAAGAAGACACAGCAACTCCAGCTTCTCAGCACTGTGAGAGTCCTATTAGCCTGGCAATCCAGACATAACCACCACCATCCAGCCGGAAGCCTCATTTAAAATAAAAGAATAAGAATCCTACCCACCTTCATAACCTTTCCAGGGCTGGGCTGAGGATGTGACTCTGTGGTATATCACATACCATGCATGTGTGAAACCCTGAGTTTATCCCCTGCACTCTCATAAAGAAAGGAAAAAGATTAGGGGATAGATATGTTTCAGTGGTAAAAGTACGTACCATGAAGGCCACTCAGGTGTTCTTTAGGGGCCTCCTCCTGTCGTGCAGAGCCTTCCAGGCTGCACCGGAGATGCTCAGAGGACTAGGTGATACCATTTTAAAGATGTATCTTAGCCCCTGTGCTATCTCTCTGCTTCTAGACTGAAAAAGTGTTAGCCAGGGAAACCAATCATGTTTATCTTGGTGGAAAGATAGAACAGTCTGGAAAGAGAGTTGCTGAGAATACAAATGGGAGGAGATCAACTAATAAGACAAACTAGAATGCCAGTGGCAGGTACCAACCCCCACCCTGCTGGCCTTTAAGGAGCTCCTTCCCTGCAGCTTGAACCTGAAACGGATGGTGGCAATGCTGCCCCGGTGAGAAAGTGCTTCCACCCCTCCCCCATCAGACTCTCCTCTAGTCCCTCATTGGTCTGGGCAGGAGGTGGAGTAGAGCAGGGACACTGGAAGGGACAAAGTTTAGAGCAAAGGCTGTAGCAGGTCAAGAAAAGGGTGGTTGGAGCTGAGCAGATTTGGAACAGAAAATGAGAGAATGACACTCCTTCAGAGGTTTTATGGTCAAAGATTTTGCACTCTGCAACTTGCATGGATTTTACCTCAATTTATACAATAACTACACCCCCCTCCACAGCCACCCCATGGCTGTACTTCACGATCAGCCCCATGAGCCTCTTGTGCAATGGAGTCCCACACCCAGGGCTAAGAGCTATTTGCAAAGTAGCAAGGGCTTCAAGTCTCCCTGGAAGAGAACCCTCCTATGGGCAACCCTGTAGGGTGGAAGGAGGGAGAAAGGAAGGAAGACCAGATCTCAGGGACAAAGACAGAGGTAATGGACAGATGCATAACAACGTCCCAGATACCACAGTGGCAGGAGGCTTCCAGAAGTCAATATAGCATGGATGCCCTTCTTCCCTTGAATTGGGGACCGGGAAAAACCTCAAAAGGGCCAGGAGGACTCTGATTTAAAGACAAGGAAGAAATGTGGAGAGTCTGCCCCTCCCTATAAAGGGGAACACACTTGTCCAGGTGGCACCTACATGCACCTGCACTACCATGACTCTGAGAAGAAAATCCAAGGTAGAGCAGAGATGAAAAGTTCCATCCATCCACCCACAGACAATAGAGATAAGGGCTGAAAGGACCAGCCCATAATATGAAGCTTACCACAAAGATTGGTAGTGTAGTTAGAGAAATAACTATGCCAACAACTATCATGACAAAGGTAGTGAGTGAGAGAAATCAAATGCCTGTCTGGAAGACAGGCAGGGAATGAGAGAGGAGGGAGATGGAGATATTGGTGGTGAGAAGGCTGCACTGGTGAAGGGGTTGTGCATTTTATGACTGAAACCCAACTGTGGACATGTTTGTAACCATGGTGCTTAAACAAATATATTATTAGAAAAAAAAAGTGCCACCAGTTCCCTTCTGAGTCACTGCCAACCATGGCCAACAAGGAATAACAAAAAACTCAAATGCATTGCACATCCATCCACTGGAGTTTCCTGACTGATCCTTTTTACCTCATGTGGCTGGGACCCTCAGGACACAAAAGGGCGTAAGACAGACTTGATGTCCAGTTGCAAGCAAATCTGGCAGTGGATATAATAGAGATACTGATGGGCAAAGAGAAAGAAAGGGGGACTGGGGATTGGGAGCATGTTTTTATCAAGAGTTCTTCTAGTCTTGGGGAAACAGGAAGGGTGGTTTTAGGAGACAGCTGAGACTACCAAGGAGAGTCAATAGCCAGGGATATAAGACAAAGGATTACCTGAGGGAGAAATCAGAGTAGCAGAACCCAGGAGAGGCCCTGAGAGGAAGCCAAGACAAATTAGAAAGAGTCTCAAAGACATAAAAGTCATAATTATGGCTCAAAAGCACACACTTGGACTAGCTGAACAAAATGTTGCCTTAATTATATCTACTTCAATGAACAGATAAAAATACGATTAGTGATTAGTCCTCTAATAGGTTATGTGAAAAAAGAGGTGTGTTCACATTCTCCAGCAGGTGGTCCTATCTCTTGGGGGCAGCAGGAGGAGGGATGTGCAAAGTAGGGAGGGCCCTCCAGCCACAAGGCAGCTCCTTCCAGGTTTCCTGACAGCTTTTCTTTGTAACTTTGGCAAAGGTAGATTTGAGCCTGCACCAACCTGAGGGCAGCAGAGGAACTTAATCTGTAGCAGAGAGAATGTTGAACACACAGCTCCATTCCTCAGGTATCTGTTCCTTGGGGCCAATACTGACTCTCTCTAAAATACAATGTGATGAGAATAAAGGCATTTTTAGGGTTCTTATAAAAAATACAAGTTCCCATGTGTAGAGAGTGTAGGGCTCACATGACCTACTAAAGCCTCAAACCTGCTGAATAGCTTTGGTACCACTTAGTCACTTAGCAGATACTGCCACATGAATACATGAATCTGTGGGCTAAAAATATGGTGACTACAGTCAAGGTGATTGCCTGGCTGGGCTCCTTTCATGAGTACCAAAGGAGAGTGCATTTCCCATTTTCTTCAGCTTCCAGAGGCCTCCCACAATCTTTGGCTTCTATCCCTTCTTCCCTTTTCTGAACCAGTACTGGCTCTCTCTGATCCTCCTGCCATGGTCACATCCACCTCTATCTGACCATCCCTGAGAGATGGTCTCTTGCTTTAAGAATCTATGTGACTTCAGGGGCCCGGGAGATAGCATGGAGGAAAGGCGTTTGCCTTTCATGCAAAAGGTCATCAGTTTGAATCCCGGTGCCCCATATGGTCCCCCGTGCCTGCCAGGAGCAATTTCTGAGCATGGAGCCAGGAGTAACCCCTGAGCACTGCCGGGTGTGACCCAAAAACCAAAAACCAAAAAAAAAAAAAAAAGAATCTATGTGACTTCAGCCAATACCCATCAGACAGGGGGCTAATATCAAATTTATACAAGTTACTGACAGAACTTTACAAGAAAAAAACATCTAACCCCATCAAAAATGGGGAGAAGAAATGAACAGAAGAAATACAAATGGTCAAAAGACACATGAAAAAATGCTCCACATCACTAATCATCAGGAAGATGCAAATCAAAACAACAATGTGGTACCATCTCACGACACAGAGACTGGCACACATCACAAAGAGCAAGATCAATCGGTGCTGGCAGGAATGTGGGGAGGAAGGAACTCTCATTCACTGCTGGTGGGCATGCTGTCTAGCCCAGCCTTTATGGAAAATATTTTCATGGAGATCTTTTCAAAAAACTGGAAATTGAACTGCCATTCAGTGGCTATGCTACTCTTAGGGATATACCCTAGGAACACAAAAACGAAATGTAAAAATCCCTTCCTCACACTGATATTTATTGCAGCACTATTTTCAATAGCCAGACTCTGGAAACAACCAAGATGCCTTTCAACAGATGAATGGCTAAAGAAACTGTGGTACATATATATACAATGGAATATTATGCAGCTGTCAAGAGAGATGAAATCATGAAATTTTCCTATACATGAATGTACATGGAAATCATTATTCTGAGTGAAATAAGCCAGAGTGGAAGAAAAATACAAAGAATAATCTCACTAATCTATGAGTTTAAAAAAAAAGACATTATTGTTATAATCCCCAGAGATGAGGGCCAGAAGGACCAGCTGCTCATGATATGAAGCTTACCACAAAGAGTGGTGAGTACAGTTAGCACAATAACTACACTAACAACTACCATGACAATGTTAATGAGTAGGAGAAGTAGAATGCCTGTCTTGAATGCAGACATTGGGTGGGGTAAGAGGGAGCATTTGGTAGTGGGAGTGTTGTACTGGTGAAGGGAGTGTTCTTTGTATGACTGAAACCAAACTACAATCATGTTTGTAATCACGGTGTTTAAAAAAAGAAATAAATTAGATATAGATATAGATAAAGAATCTATGTGATTTAATTGGATCTACTGGTAATCCAGAATAATCTTCCCTGAATTTACAAAGTAACTTTTGTCAGATAAGGCAATTTAGTCTGAGGTTTGGGGAATAAAGATGGGAACCCCTATAAAGAGCCATTTCTCAGTCTGATATGTCTATATTAGCCACAATAAAAAAATTAATAAGGGGTCAAAGAGAATAATAAGGTTCTTGCCTTGCAAGTGACTAAACCCAGTTTAATTCCCAGCACACCTCCAGAAGTGATCCCTGAGTGCAGAACTGGGAGCAAGCCAAAGTTGTGAAAGTTAGACTTAATAATTCTATACATTTACAATTTTTCCTTTCCCACTCTCTTATACTTTTTTCTTATACTTTTCTCCTTCCAGATCACAGTCCTTCACCAGAAGAGTCCAGATCGATCCTTCAGCTGTGTGTTCACCATCCTCCCCAGCCAAAGGTTTCCATTCCCCTCTGCAACCCAAGGCCTTGCTCCCTGGTGCATTCTCACCTCTTCCCATGATATTAACTCGAAATCTATGATAAAGCTATTCTGAGATCTTGGGACACTCTAAGTACCTCTCACTTCTGGAGACCACCCCCCCTCACCCAACATCATAAAAACCATATTATATTATATCCACAGTTACACAGTCACACTCCACACTCATCTGTGAATAAGTGTGGAGAAGGTCTCCGGGCTCACATAAACCTTTGCAAAGGCAGCTTTGTCAACATAAGGCTCTTCTGGACTGACTTCTTCAGAGAGAGCTAACCATGTTCGTTTATTCTGTCTCTTTGCAGCTAGGAGTAGAGTCAGTTACCCAGTTGTGGAAGCACAGAGCACGTCTGACTCCTACCTTTCAAATACAGGAGAGAACTGTGCCAGCTCTCCATCATCTAGCCCAGGAAGATGAGGGCTCAGAGAAGAGAGAGTACAGTTCAAAACAGCTGGCCAGCTGGGCTCCTTCCAGATCACAGTCCTTCACCAGAAGAGTCCAGATCGGTCCTTCTGCTGTGTGTTCACCATCCTCCCCAGCCAAAGGTTTCCATTCCCCTCTGCAACCCAGGGCCTTGCTCCCTGGTGCATTCTCACCTCTTCCCATCTCTCGGTGCATAGACCAGGTGTCACAACTGAGAATGTCTTACTTCTTTTTTGATGCTCTCAGCTGCCCTTGTACCCTGCACCTGTGTTGGGAAGGAAGTGGAGGGAGGACACTGACGCTGCTGCTGTTGTTTGTGTGTGTATAAAGATATTCTTTTCTCTTCGTTTTCTGTGCCACCCTCACTCTCACAAGGACTAAAATAAAATATGCTTGTTTTCTAAAAATATATATAATATAAATATTATTTATTTATTATTATATTCACATATAAATATATTATATAATGTATTATATAATATGTAATATTATTAAACATTATAGTTATATATTTATGTCATATAAATATAATTTCTATATGTATATGAGAGTTGAATTGAATTGAACCAGTTTTCATGTTAGGTTTGATATTCATTGAGCTGTACGTTTATTCTTATAATTGACAAAAATCAGTGAGTATTCCTCTGAGGTGTGCAAAGGCAGTGAAAGAGAAGCAGAGGACGGGA
>PVKC010007983.1:0-28751 GCA_004027635.1 Crocidura indochinensis | reverse complement strand
CTCCTTTCCTTAATCTTTTATCTCAAACAATATAGCATAACTTGAATTTAATATTATTCAGCCTCATAAACTGAGGGGAGAAAAGGATGTTGCCAGGAACAGTCATATGAGATGTAGTGTAAATAAAAAATGACCAGACTGGAACACCAAACAGAATAAATGCCCAACCTACAACAAGCTGTTAAGTGGAGACCAGTTGTACTAGTATTCTGGAGGGTGGTGGGAGTAAAGGAGGGAGATATGGGAGACATGCTGGGAACAGGAGTGGAGGGAGGACAACATTGGTGGTGGGAATGCCCTTCATTCATTGTCACTATGTACCATAAATAATTCTGTGTAATGAATTTCAGTCACAAAAAAAAGCAAGCTATGGAAACTTGTAGAAAAAGTTTGCAGAATATGTATCTGATATAACTCTTGACTCAGAATATATAAAGAACTCTCAGGATATATAAAGAACTCAAAAAATTAAAAATAAAAAGACAAGCTATGGAAACTTGTAGAAAAACTTTGCAGAATATGTATCTGATATAACTCTTGACTCAGAATATATAAAGAACTCTCAGAATATATAAAGAACAAAATTATACATAAACAAAACAATGCTTTTTAGTGGACAAAAGATTTGAAGACATTCAGCAAAGGAGATATAAAATTGTTCAACATTATTTGCCTTTAGATAAATGTTTATCTAAATTACAGCAAGATACTTCCACATACCTATTAAAATGACCTGGGTTAGAATTATTTACTTTATGAAGTGTTTGTGAGGATATGAAGCAAATGGAACATTCAGATACTGTGGGTAGAAATGTCATATAATCCAAATACTTTGAAAAACAGTTTAGGATTTCAAGACTTAAACTTACAGTGACTATAAGAACTGTAAGAACTATATATGAACTAGTCATATTTTCCTAATTATTTCCCATGAGAAATTGAAGCATGAGTTTATATAAAGATTAGCAAATCCAGAGCTGAAGCAACAGCACAGTGGTAGGGCATTTGCTTTGCACACTGCCAACTTGGGAAGGACCTTGGTTCTATGTCCGGCATCCCATATGGTCCTCTGAGCCTACCAGGAGTAATCCTACAGAGTACAACCCAAAAACCAAAGATAAATAAATAAATAAATAAAAGATTAGCAAACCAGTGTCTATAGCAATTTTATTTGTATAGTCAGAAACTGGAACCAACCCAAATGTCTATTAACAAGCAAACATGGTGGTGCACTCATAACTACTGCCAAAGGAGAAGTGAAGTATTGCTAACACTGATTAATTTCAAAATGATAATACGTTGTTAAAGATGATAGTGCCAAAAGAGCACATTTCCATTTGAATTCATTTTAGAGAATCCTAGTTAAGTTGCTGTGACTTTAAGCATGTTAATGTTACCTGAGGAGGTTGAGAGTGTGGTAGAAATTCCAACCCTTTGGAGTAAGTTTTGGGGGTGTTGGCTATGATCATTCTTTTTAGCATGATGAAGGTTTCACGGGATAAAGAATATGTCAAACCATGGGGCTGAAGCAGTGGCGCAAGAGGTAAGGCATTTTTGCCTTGCCCATACTAGTCTAAGATGGAACCCATTCAATCCCCCAGTGTCCCATATGGTTCCCTAAGCCAGGAGCGATTTCTGAGCACATAGCCAGAAGTAACTCCTGAGCGTCACCGGATGTGATCCCCCTCCCCCCCAAAATATGACAAAACTTACCAATTGTACATGTTTAAAGTGTCATCAATTATATTTCAACATAGTCTGGAAAACAAATAAAGTGCAAGGGACCAGAAAAGGCTTAAAGAAATAATGTTCATTGCTTTGCTTTTACTTGTTTGGATTTGGTGGTTTCCACTGATGGAGGGGAATATATTTTTAAAAGATATCATTTGGAAATGTATTATTTGGAAATAATTATGAAAGAATTTTCTGAGGGGGCAACCATGTGCTCCAAAGATGGGGGGACTAATGGTTGAAGAAATAAGCAAAAGTGAGTTAATTTAGTAAAATCTGTTTTTTAGGTACCTCTGGAAGCCAGAGATGAAATTCTGGAGAATGTAGGACCTGATGCCTAATCCAGAAGAAGGAATGTTGGCAAGAAAACTGGCCTCTCTCATAGCCTAAGAAATGCATGACTATTGTGACAGCCGTCAACTCTAATAGCTGAAATATCCTGTGTGCCTGCTTCATCCAGCAAACTCTCAAGTTCCACAGCTTCAGAAAAGCTCCAGATGCAAAACTTTCTAAATTTTCTGTGTGGTTTAGGATAGAATCTCCCAAATAATTGAGACTGCAGTGATCTCTGGGAGATGAAATCTGGCAAGTACTAACTGAATAGGAGCACTTACCATTTACCAATGGGGTCCATGAAGCCAACCCTTGCTGGTACACATTGTTAGTTTTAAACCCAGAGTGAAGAAATGAAAATTGTAACTGTATAACATAAAGACACAAATCAGAGTGGTAATATTTTCTTTCCTCAGTCCAGATCACCGTGCACACTGGGAAATCACACTTCCTTTGGAGACCACAGTTAAAGAAAATATTATAGTCATGTCCAATGAAGAAAATAATCAGATTTAGTAGACTTTATTTTGGAAATATTAATAAAAAGTAGAAATACCTGTGATAGCAAAACATTGGAAAAATTCACCTATTCAAAGATGAATAACCAGTCAAATTTATATCCACTCAATTCACTCATTTAAAATTGTTTCAAGGGGATATTTCCTTACATTCAAAACTTTTAAAACTGGGAGATTACATGAAAAAACAATGTATAATATTCATAATGATTCTATTTTTGTAAAAAGCAAAGTTACATAAATGCTGTGGGAAAAGTTGGGGAGAAATGCATTAAGATATAGGTAAATTGTGGATGATTTTACACTTCTACTTTATTTTTCTGAATTTTTCAAATGCATAATATAAACAGCTCCACTTTGCAACCATAAAATATAATACTTTTGTAGTAAGGTGTTATATATAAATCCATAGGTAAGTCAAAAGTGGTGATACTGGTTTATACACTGAAGTGACCTCAAGGCTGGAGAAAGGTTCAGAAGTTTAGGAAGATATCTTTAACAACAAAATAAAAAGAATCAGTACCTGAGAGATAAACAGCTAGAACACATGCCAGATATTATTCCTAAGCACCACCAGAAACCAACCTTGAGCAATGCCACGAGCATAAAGATGTGCTCCCTCCACCCAAAAAAATGTACAGTGCTCTGATAACATAGAGAGAGGTTCTGGTTCTCTGGAATGGTGGACCTACCAGTACTCAGGACATTTTATCCTGTACTCTCATCATATAACAGATTCTTGGGAAGATCTGATCCTGGTTATACAAAGTGCTTTGTATGCAGGCACCCCAGCACTACCATAATAACATGGTCAGTTATTACAAACAGAAAGCAAAATACATTATCTTTTTTTAAGCAGAATAGCTTTTGTTTTATTTTATTTTTCTGTAAAAATAGATGACCACCAAATCCCGGGATTGTGCAATAATTGGTATTCTGAGAAGGATTTGTAAAAAAGTAAATAAATAAATAAATATCAGAGAAGCTGAAATTTGAAAAGTTTTAGCCTGAAGATCAATAAGAAGATATCTGGATCTATAGAACTAAGAACCTTGAGGATTCGTGGTGACAGACTTGCTCTCCAAATTCCAAAGCTTTGTGACCAGCAACCCTTACCCCATCCCCCCAAAAATGTGATCCAGGTTTAGTTCCAGTCATAAAAGGAAGCAATTTCTCTCACAGTAAGTAATAAATAGATTGGAACTTATTGGAATTCATCACCTTCAAGAGGAGGTGCTGGCAGAAAATATAAATGCCTTTCAGAAAGGTTTGAGAAATTTATGAATGACAGAATTGTAAATGACCTCTCTTGCTCAGTTTCTCTTAATTTTTATCTCTCAAGCAGACATTGTCCTTCAAGATTGAGCCAGTGTTTGCCTTAAAAGATATGGCCCTGATTTGTCTTAATGGCTAGGTAAAGTTAGCATCCACACAGTGTTTCCACAGCACCTTGTGTTTAATTGAGTTTCAATCATACTGCATTCAAATTTATTGTCAATGGGCCTGAAGTTCTGCTAGGGTGTGATATCAATAGATTTTAGGCTAAGTATCCAACACATACTGAAAGAGAGTTTAGACTTCAACCTGTCATTGACATCAGAAGCAACCTGCTTCTGATCAAATGTGGCATTTAATCAGGCTCAAATTTTGAGAATTTCTGGTAATGGCAGGAGGGAGTGATTCCTTGCTGGTCTTCACTGACTCTTGTCCTGCCTATAATCATATGTTCTAAAGGCAGACAATTCTAATAATATGGCAGGACGCACTGCAACTTAGAATACTCTGGTAGGAGAACCACACCATGGGAAAATCTCCTCATCTGAGAAAACAGCTCTTGAAAGCTCCTAGGCCACAGATTTCCAATTAATTTTCTTTGTTTTCTCTCATTGCTCTTCAAATTTGCTTACCAGACAGCTCTGTTTTCCACCCTTGTAGGCTCCTGAGCACTGATTTGCAAGTCAATTTCCTGGGAATTTCATGATAAAATGCATTCAGCTCAGATATGTCAAGGACACAGTCTTTTGTATCTTTTTGTAACAGTAGTCTTAAACTAAAAGTGTGTCAAGATTTTTAGGTTGAGGATAGAGGAATTCTGAATTTTTTCATTAATAGACAGGATCAATGATAAATCTATAAACAGCATATCTACACATTTAGTGAACCAGTAATTTTAAGGCAAATGAACAAAAAGAGTGATAGTTTCAGGAACACAATTTGCCCTAATAGAGCTTTTGTAGGGCTCCATGATATGGTTTAGGAGAAAGAAAAGGAAATATTTTCCTTTCTGGTAAGTTGAAGTGGTCAGCTAGCACCCAGATTGCTTATTTCTAGAATTTCTTCAACATATATGGCAGGGAGAAAAGATAAATAAAAAATATAGGTCACCACTTTACACTGTTGTTAGAGTCGTAAAAGAGCTTAGTAATTTTATATTTAAGCAAATGTTTACAAAGTAGAAAACATGGTCACAGAAAGAGTAATGCCTTGGGGATGGAGCAACACTACAGCAAATAGTATACTTGCATGTAGCAGACCTGGCATTCTGCACTCCCTGAGTCCCACCAGTGATGACCCCTTTGTAGAGCCAGGAGGCAGCCCTGACCATTGCCAAATGTGACCCCCAAAATAAAAAAAAAACAGCTGCGACGACGACAATAACAACAACAACAAAAAAAAAAAAAAACCAGAAAGAATAAGGCCTCCATGGCAACATGTCACTTGAAAGTAGCTATGAAGATCCTAGCAATGATTGCTTACCTATTGTCTCAGAAACTATAAGAGCCAATACACACAGTGGCATGTTTCTGTAGTTCCAACTGCCACAGGAGGCTACTATTACCCATGGAGGTCAAGGATTGCTTGAGTCCAGGAGTTTCTAGGCTATGATAACTAGTTGTTTTTACTAAATTCAGTAATATGGAAACCTCCTCAAGAATAGGTGATCACCAGGTTCATTCTAAGGAGGGTTGAGCCTATCCTCGTTGCAATGGAGCAGGTCATATGTACAAGATATTGGCCACAAAATACATTATCACTGAGTCTATACTCACCAGTTAGGTGAAAATGGCTTACCAAAGTTGTCATCTGGCATAAATTCTCCTGATCTTTGGAAATATAGTATTAGATAGATTACATAACTCTGTCTTAATGTGTCATATATTTACCCTTATTTTGAATTCACAAAATGCAGTTACAAGAACTGTATAAAACCTAAAGAGATCAACAATGTTAGACCTTTCTAGGAATCTCAAAAGACTAAAATCTCAACCCGATTCAAAACTTGTTAAATTTCTAGGTTTTACCAAGCCTGGCAGTGCTCTACATTGTTAGGTCCTTGAGAAAAGGGAGAACAACAACAACAAAAATAGATAAAAGTGGACACCATAATTATAAGTCAGGGGACCATGGAAGCTATTGTTAGGTAGGAGGAGAAAGAAGAACAAAATTCAGCCCCTATACACAGTTTCTGAAAGAATTTCTCAACAATTTTCAAGTCAAGTTGATTTGATGCTTGTGAAGGCTGTGATATATGAAAGGATCATGGGAAGTAGGCACTAAAGTAAGATTCATCATAGCTAGTTAGACTGTGAGACATCAAAAGGTGACAAATTTCCACATGTTATACTTACCACCCTATAATTCTGTCTGTCTTTATTCGAACTAGAATGTACCTCTGGAATTGGGAAGAATGAGAGAAAATATGCAAATATGATAGGGATCTAGATCCAAAAATATCTCTTTTTCTCCATTGAACTAGGACTGAACTAGATAAATAATGACAACACAAATAGACCACTGTATTCTCCTTTACAATTCCAACAAGGAAGCCTCAAAGCTTGATTCATGCATGAGGAATTCTGATAGTGGTCAGGACTCTGGGAGTCTACATGGATGGTTGTGAAAAGATTCTGACTATATATTTGGGACTTACTAGCTGTTGTGTGTGCATCTGTCTTATATTCCTTATGTTCCCTGATGCTTACAGTTCAAAAGCACTACTGAGTATGCTGGTTGTTAAAGGACTATAGAGAAGTAACTAGATTGTCAATGGTACATACAGGTCAAGGCCTCTACCCACTAACCTGTACCTGAGTACTTGTTCCTTCTTGGGACTTATTCATGTGGCATATAGAAAAATGTTAAAGCTTTTATAGGAGAGAAAATATGATCTTGTTAGATATACATTTACTTTTTCTTTTTTTGTGTGTGGGGAGGTAGTGCTGGGTATCAAACCTAGAGCCTATACATGCAAAGCAAGTTCTCTAACACTAAGCTACATCCCTTGTTCATCAATTATTTACTAAAAGAATAGTTTTTCCTGATTATAATTGCACTAATTTTCATTATTTTTTAATTGGGACAGGGGTCTTATTGATGTTGGTGTACCCTTTGATTTCAATGTGAGAGGGAAAATATCCATCTTGAAATAAAATAAAATTGATTCATTCTTATTATTTTGCAAGAGTTGTAGGACCTTGAATATAAGAGAAAGGTGTGCAAACAAGTCTGTGACCATTATGTGGCCTACTATTGTGGGCAGACACTGAAAGTTCATATTTTTCAGAAAGGGAAAGAAATGAAAGAGGAAAATTCACTTGCATCAATGTAAGTCACATAAGATAGCTGTTGTACTTTAAAGACTATGCAACAGCTCTGCTTTTACTAATTATTCTAAAACTTGAAGAAAATAATAAGAAAAAAATAACCCATAAAAACCTGAGATCTGACTCTAGAAAAGGGGAAGGGAGTGGCTGACTAGACGGTGATGATGTGATAGAGATTTTCAAGCTTTTGTTCCTGTGTTGAAAGTTTGTGTGTGTGTGTGTTTTGTGTGTGTGTGTGTGTGTGTGTGTGTGTGTGTGTGAAGTCATGTGCTACTAGGACATACCACTGGGTATGTAAAATCAGTCAAAAGCAACTGATTTGGGTTACAAAGGAAAGCTAAAAGTTCTGTATAAGAAAATGATAGGGGGAAAAAAAAAGGATGAATTAAGGCTAGCTCCTAGTGCAGAAATGCTGAGGAACTCCCATATTCCTACCTCTGAGTTCCCTAAAAACAATGATTCATTATTCTGTTCCACTAAACCATCTTCATTATGTACAAACACTGGCACATGCACTTTCCAGGACTCCCCAGGTTAACCTCTTTTTCTCCAAATGTCCTCCTTACTCTAGGACGCAGACATAATATCTACACCATTATTACCATGGATATTCTGTATTCCCTAGACACCCACTTGTCCTACTCCCCCCATACCTACCAGCTACAGGTAGACTTTTAGAGACCTAGAATTCAGGGATAAGAGAAATGAAGAAGAAAACCTCATGGGTGTTGGAGTCAGCAAGTATTATTCTCTCCCTGTACCATTATGAGTCTGTGTTTTCCTGCTCACTTGCTTGACCGGTTCGACTCTTTATCTGAGGTTTATTATGCTTTTGAGTATTGTACTGGGAGTATATCTTTACTGCCCACACTAAGACTTTCCTATTACTGGCCCTGTGTGATGGGGAAAATAGGAAAGGCCACAGTCAGAATTACTACTCTAATTTTGCTCATTGACTCATAGCTGTGAGGTTTAGAGAGCAACAACTTTTGTAAATAGTGAACTCTTGGAACAATGTGTAGAATATTAATTTAAAGCCAATAAAACATTGTGTCACCTGTCCCAATCCCCCTTTTTTAAAAACTAATATTGTTAAAAATGTAAGTTAAAAAAATAAAGTCAATAAAACATTGTATTCCCTCTTAATTGTAATATCAATAATAAGGTAACAAGAACATATTAAAAGTATTGCTCACTTTTTTTTATAAATGGTGGCCTATTACTAATTTAGGGAAAACAATTTCTCTAGCAGGCTTCTATTGCTATTTACTAAAACTTCCAAACAATGATACAATATTTCTGCCCTATCTGTATTTCCCAATTTGTTATATATCAAGTACCATTTTCCTTCTCAGGTTCTAATCTCAATGAAACTATTTGTTGTGGGGAAGAAAACTATTTACTGTGAATCTGTGGTATGAGGGAAATGAAAGAGATTCAGGAGATAAAATAGATGCCAACAGGTCAAACCTATCATGGCTAATATTACCTCTACTCAATTTTAAGTCCTTGCTAATAAATACTACCCATTATTCACATATAATCTTTAATTTAAATTCTTCTAAATATATAAAGATGTTACTAATAATTTATAATGGATTTAGGAACAGCCAATCTTCATTTTATTTTATTTATTTTTTCCATATATTTTTTCTTTATTTAAACATCTTGATTACATATATGATTGTCATTAGGTTTCAGTCATGTAAAGAACACCCCCTTCACCAGTGCAACATTCCCACCACCAATGTCCCAAATCTCCCTCCTTCCCAACCCACCCCCACCTGTACTCCAAACAGGCTTTCCAGTTCCCTTGTTCATTCACATGATTAGGGTAGTTCTCTGTGTAGTTATTTCTATAACTGCACTCGCCACTCTTTGTGGTGAACTTCATGAAGTGAGCTGGAAGTTCCAACCCTCCTCTCATTGTCTCTGAGGATTGTTGTAGAAATGACTTTTATTTTTCTCAAAACCCATAGATGTGTGAGACTATTCTGTGTCTCTCTCCCTCCCTCTGACTTATTTCACTCAGCATGGTAGATTCCATGTACATCCATGTATAGGAAAATTTCATGACTTCATCTCTCCTGACGGCTGCATAATATTCCATTGTGTATATGTACCACAGTTTCTTTAGCCATTCATACTATCTTCAATTTATAACAATGATTTATGAAAATTAATAATGGTCAAGGGAGGAAAGTCACAAAGCAGAACTACTGAATAAATAAATGGCAAATCGAAAGTTAGATAAGAGAATTCTAACTTCCAGGTTTCACATTTGTCCAGTGAAATTTGCCTTCAGTAAAAATACTGGTGTAAGCAAAATTTATTGAAAATACTAGTGTAAATGCATTTTAAAATTTTACAAAGAACACTCTACGGTCTAGGAAAACAGTACCATTATACTGTTAAAACACTTTACTTGAATGCAACTGGGCCCAGTTCTATTTGTAATATTGCATATGACTCCTTGATTACTGTCAGGAATGATCATTGACCACAGAGTTAGCAATAAATCCCAAGCACTTCTGGGTATCACCCCCACCCCAAAAAAAGAAGACTTCAAAAATTCTCAAACAAAATGAAGCAAATGAACTCAATTTGGTCGCATGAACACACACAGAAAAATTATACCTAATTCCTTTAAATGCATATTAATTTACATCTTACATAGAATAAATACTTATGACAAAAGAACTACCAAAATGTTATGACTTACTGCCTAATTTTTATATTGTTTCTTCTACTGTTTTTATTGTTACTATTGCTTTGTGTATATTGTGGGATAAAGTAAGCATATAGGTTAATATTTTGAAGACTTGGATTTTCAGTATAGAATGTATCAGTAGCATAAGTTCAATAAAGCTAATTCTTAACTAGATGGAAAAGTACAGTAGTGAATACATGATAAATTTAACTTGCTAACAATATATTTACTGACATTATTTAGTGAAAAGCCTAGAAATAATGACATACCAGGGACAATCATCACCACTTGAATCTGGTCTATGATCTCTATTTCTCCCAAAAGGAAAATACCAAACAAACTTCAGTTCTGTGATAGGAAATAAATAAAACAAATTTAAAAGATTTTTTTCTAAGTAGCATGAATAAAGTGAACAGCTACTAGGTTTTGTCAAAAGACTTCAAAATCCAGAATGAAAAGTATAAAAATGCAAAGATGAGAAAAATTGAAAATTGATAAGTATATTTAATGGCTTGATATGTTATCAAATAAAGCACACTAAGAAAAACAGCAAAAAAATATACTTAAAAGCAATTGATGAAAGACTAAGGACCCAGTTTACAAGTATTATCTTCACTTTCTTATCAAGAGTTCTGTCTCAAAGAAACTAAATTGATTATGAGAAAATTTTCCTTATAAAATGTTCCAGATATCAAGTGAAGAGAAAAATTGGAGAATTTAGAAACCAGTGATAGTAGTAAATTAATTGGTTGATCTAGCCCAAAGACTTCCAAACTTAGTTGACTTACCACTTTATTTTTTCAGAAAATAAAAAACACTCTCTCACTGGAAATCTACTTTCTTTAAGTAAACAAACACAAAGACTCCCCCAAATTACATTCAAGATTTTCTCATTGAGTTGGATTGTTGTAGCATCCGGGGCTATTGAATTACCCATTTTGGGATACCTGACCTAAAGAATATCATCAATGGGGCCTGGGAGATAGCATGGAGGTAAGGTGTTTGCCTTTCATGCCAAAGGTCATCGGTTCGAATCCCGGTGCCCCATATGGTCCCCCATGCCTGCCAGGAGCAATTTCTGAGCATGGAGCCAGGAGTAACCCCTGAGCACTGCCGGGTGTGACCCAAAAACCAAGAATATCATCAATGATCCCAAGATCAAAAGCAAAAATTGTGGCATCATAGATCTCTTAATGGATTATACAACTAACGAATTAGTCTTGCCCCTCCCCACAAAGAAATATGAATCTAATGGAGTGCCTAGATCCAATTAGCAACTTAAAGGAATAAAATTAAATGACACCATGGGATCCAATTAGTAAAACTCAGACACTAGAAAACCCTTTAGGACAAATAATTGTTTCTTTAACAACTAAATTTTAAAGAAACAGAGAGGAAAGAAAAAGAAAGAAGCAGCTATACGCTGAGACAGAAGATAGCTTTTGACAATTGCAATGTATATATCTTCTTAGTAGATCGAGTCAAACTGTAAAAAACTAAAAGAATACTACAATCAAAGAAATTTTAGCACTTGATATTTGATAATAACATTATTCCTATAGTGGTAAATATGCTCGTGGTAATAGTGAGGAATTAGTAAAAAGATAGCACACATATATATATATTTAAATAGCTATAGATGTGCACATATATTTTATTTTTAATTAATATATTATTTATACACTTTGATTATAAATATGATTGTAGTTGGGTTTCAATCATGTAAAGAACACCCCCTTTCACCAATTGCAACATTCTCATCACCAGTGTTCAACTCTCCCTTCTCCCACCCCATCCTTGCCTGTACACTAGACAGGCTTTCTATTTCCTTAATTCATTCACATTGCTATGATAGTTCTCAATGTATTTATTTCTCTAATTTCACTCATCAGTCTGTGGTGAGCTTCATTTGTGAGCTGGAACTTCAGCCCTCCTCTCTTTTGTCTCTGAGAATTATTGCAAAAATGTATTTTATTTTTCTTAAAACTTGTATATGAGTGAGACTATTCTGCATCTATCTACCTCTGGCTTATTTCACTTAGCTTAACAGATTCCATGTACATACATGTATAGGAAAGTTTCATGACTTCATCTCTCCTGATGGCTGCATAATATTCCATTGTGTATATGTACCACAGTTTCTTTAGTCATTCATCTGTTGAAGGGCATCTTGCTTTTCCAGACTGACTATTATAAATAGCACTGCAGTGAATATAGGTGTGAGGAAGGGATTTTTGTATTATATTTTTGTGTTACTAGTATATATCCCTAGGAGTGGTATAGCTGGATCATATGGGAGCTCAAGTTCCAGTTTTTGGACGAATCGCCATATTGCTTTCCATAAAGGTTGGACTAGACAGCACTCTGTGGTGTGAGATGGTACCTCATAGTTGTTTTGATTTGCATCTCCCTGATGATTAGTGATGTGGAGCATTTTTTCGTGTGCATTTTGGCCATTTGTATTTCTTCTTTGAGAAAGTGTCTGTTCATTTCTTCTCCCCAATTTTTGATGGGGTTAGATTTTTTTCTTGTAAAGTTCCATCAATGTGTTGTATATTTTGGATATTAGAACTATCTGATGAGTATTGGGTGAATAGTTTATCCCACTCTGTGGGTGACTCTTGTATCCTGGGGCACTATTTCCTTTGAAGTGCAGAAGCTTCTCAGTTTAATATATTGCCATGTGTTTATCTCTGCTTCCACTTGTTTGGAGAGTGCAGTTTCCTCCTTGAAGATGCCTTTAGTCTTTATGTCATGGAGTGTTTTACCTATGTGTTATTCTATATATGTATGGTTTCAGGTCTGATATCAAGGTCTTGAATTCATTTGGATTTTACCTTCATACATGGTGTTAGGTGGGGGTCTGAGTTCGCTTTTTTTGCAAGTGGCTAACCAGTTGTGCCAACACCACTTGTTGAAGAGGCTTTCCTTGCTCCATTTAGTATTTCTTGCATCTTTATCAAAAATTAGGTGCTTGTATGTCTGGTAGCATTCTCTGAGTACTGAAGCCTATTTCACTGATCTGAGGGTCTGTCTTTATTCCAATAACATGCTGTTTTGATAACTATTTCTTTGTAATACAGTCTAAAATTGGGGAAAGCAATGCCTCCCATATTCCTTTCCCCCAAGGATTGCTTTAGCTATTTAAGGGTGTTTATTGATCCAAATGAATTTCAGAAGTGCATGATCCACTTCTTTGAAGAATGTCATGGGTATCTTTAGAGAGATCGCATTGCATCTGTACAAAGCTTTAAGGAGTATTGCCATTTTAATGATGTCAATCCTGCCAATTCATGAGCAGGGTATGTGTTTCCATTTCCATGTGTCCTCTCTTAATTCTTGGAGCAGTTTATAGTTTTCTTTGTATAGGCCCTTCACATCATTAGTCAAGTTGACTCCAAGATTTTTGAGTTTTCATGGCACTAATGTGAATGGGGTTGTTTTCTTAAAGTTCATTTCTTCCCTATCATTGTTGCTGTATAAAAAGACCATTGATTTCTGTGTATTAATTTTGTATCCTGCCACATTGCTATATGCATCTATTGTCTCAAGAAGCTTTTTGGTAAAAATATTTAGGGTTTTCTAAGTAGAGTATCATGTTTTCTGCAAGCAGTGAGAGCTTGACTTCTTCCTTTCCTATATGGATTCCCTTGATATCTTTTTCTTGCTTAATCGCTATAGCAAGTACTTCCAGTTGTTGAAGTATGTTGAAGAGGAGTGGTGAGAGCAGACAGCCTTGTCTTGCACCAGAATTCAGAGAGAAGGCTTTTAGTTTTTCTCCACTGAGGATAATTTGCCATTGGATTGTGGTAGATGGTCTTGACTATATTGAGAAAGGTTCCGTTCATTCCCATCTTGTTGAGAGTTTTTATCAAGAATGGGTGTTAAAAAAAAAAGAATGGGTGTTGGCCCTTATCAAATCCTGCCTCTGCATTTATTGATATGACCATGTGATTTTTATTTTTCTTGTTGTTACCTTAAGGCTCTTTTCCAATCTTTTCTGCTGTATGGAGTTGTCCACATTTCATCTTTCAGTTCACTGATTCTGTCCTCAGCTGCTGTTACCCTGTTAGAGAGGCTTTTCATTGAGGTGTTCAGTTCAGCCAGTGTTTTTGAGATCTGTTATTTCAGTTTGGAGTTTTCTGATTTCTGTCTTTGTGTTCTGTTCAGCTAGAGCTATGCTTTCTTTGATTTCCATGATGATCCTCCATATTTCTATTCTAAACTCCTTACCTGAGAGATTAATCAGATGGTTGATATTTTTTGGGTCATCACAGCTATCGTCACTCTCTATGCATGGTGTTTGCCTGCAAGGTTTTCCCATTGTCACACTTATAGTGTGATTTTTTCTGCGTGTTATGGTGGGGCTCATTAGTTAAAAAGAGCACAAAGTCACAAAGTGAAGCCTTGCTCTTCTGGGGCCTCTATGAGACAGTTTTTACTGGGCCCTTCTTGGCTCTCTCAGGAAACTTCAGGAGAGAGAAGAGAAATCCAATTCAAGATAACAATGAGGTAACTCTCACACCAGTGAGGATGGCACATATTAAAAACAATGGGAATAATCTGTTGGCATGGATGTGATAAGAAAGGAATTCTCATTGACTGCTGAGGAAACGCTATGGAAAAAAGTATGGAGGGTTCTCAGTAAACTCAAAATTAAGCTTCCTTATGACCCAGCAATCCCAGTCTTCGGTATCTATCACCAGGATAGAAAGAAATTCATCCAAAAGGATATAAGCACATTACTATTCGTTGTAGCACATAGTACAATAACTAAGACTTGAAATCAACCCAGATGTCTTGAACTGGATTTCCCTAATGATAAGTGATGCTGTGCATGTTTTCATACATCTGTTGGCCTTCTAATGGTCTTCCTCAGAGAAATGTCTGTTCATTTCTTTTTCTTGTATTTTTAGTTTTTGTGGAGCTAACCTTTGTAAGTATTTTGTATATTCTAGATATAAACCTTTTTCTGATATATTAAGTGCAAACTTTCCCAATCAGCTATCCTTAAGTTTTATCCCATGTTTCTTTTACCATACAGAAACATTTTAGTTTGATGTTGTTCCATTTTTTTAGGTTTGATGTAATGGCTCTTGCCATTAGTATCCTAACATCAAAGATTTTTTGAGGTTAAGTTTTGGAGTGTTCTGCCTGTCTTCCTCAATGAACTTTACAGTTTTGGGTCTTATTTCAAGGTCTTTAATCACTTAAGTTGACTTTTGTGTAAGATGTGTGGTATAAATCAATATTAAATTTCTGACAGGTAGTTATCCAGTTGTTCCAACACCATTTGTTGAAGAAACTGTCTTTGTTCCATTTTAAGTCCTTGGCTCCTTTGTTGAATATTAGTTGACCATATATGTGAGGGTATGTCACTAGATATTTGTGTCTGAAACTCTGTCTTTGTTCCAATACCATGCTGTTTTGATCACTATGGCTTTGTACTAAATCTTCAAGTTAGGTAAAGTAATGTCATCTTGTTTCTTGTTTTTCAATATAGATTTGGCTAACGTAGGTGTTTTGTGGTTCCACACAAACTTTATCATTGTAGAATCATCATGGAGTTTTTTGGGGGGGTTCACATCTGGTAGCTCTTAGGAGTTACTACTGATTCTACACTCAGAAGTAGCTCCTGGCAGGCTCAGGGTACCATATGGAATGCGAGATTCGAACCACCGTCCTTCTGCATACAAGACAAATGTTATCTCTCGGGCCTCTGTAGAATCATTTTTTAAAGGAAGCCATACCTCATAGGAGTAAGGGTTGGCATTCTTTGATTGGACAGCTTTTAAATTGCTTTATAAGACTGCTATAGATGATTAAAGAAATCTTGGGGTAACAGAATGAGCACCCAGAATACACTTATATGAGTTTGAAGATTGCCTCTGCCAGTCCTTTGCCTTGGGCAAGTCATTCTATCTCTTTGAACCTAAGTTCTTCAGCTTTCTTGAGATGTGGTAATAATTTTTATCTACTTTCTAGTATTATTAGCAGATGACACAAGTTCAATGGTGTGAGATAGCACCTGGAAAATTGGAATGATTCAATTATTTTTCCCTCTATGTTATTTGAAAGTTGATAGAGAACATGGTTAAAAGAATATTCATTTCAAGAATTCATAGCATTAAGGAAAACTGGTACCCAATATTCAACAAGAACCAGAATAGAGAGAGAATGCTTGTCTAAAAAAATATCACCATGATGATTTTAAAGATCATTGCTATTTAAAAGAAGATGAAGATATTGGTTGGGTATTACTATAGAATGAGTGTGATAACCTTGCCAAAATTTATATGTTGAAGTTCTGCTCTATACAACAGTATTAGGATGTTGCTGTCTCAACGGTAAGCAGATTCAGGAAATGAAAGCCTTCAGAATAAGAATGGTGTCCACATAACAAGAAATGAAAGTGAGATAATCTCTATGTTGTAAGCATATAGCAAGAAGGAATTTTGTAAGCCAATAAACTCATCAAATCGTTTGGCATCTTCACCTTAGATTTCAGCTTATGAGTAAAGTTTAAGACACTGTTTTTTATTGCAACCTAACAATTTAAGATACAAAATAAGACATAGATTTATCATATACCTTGCAAATTTCTGAATGTTTTGATAGTTCTTACTCCTAAAATAGACAAGTTATAGAAGTCTACAATCTGTCTAAAATGCATATATGTTACCTAGGTTGTTTGCCCCAACCAATGTATTGGAGCTGATAGATAGTTTCTTCTAAATATTTATATTAAAGTCTTTGGCAAATAGTCAAGGGAAGATAGACAAACACATTTATTACACTTAGGATGTTAGATTTAATGAATTCAATTTGAACTATGAACTATATATCTTTACACAGGTTGGTATATGGAACACTCAAAAGACAGCATTTTTTTCATGGCTTTCATAAAAGCCCTCTTTTCATTAGTAGTGTAAAAGTAACCTGAGTCATATCAAATGGTAACTCAAAGCAGAATCCAAGTTAATTTTGTGAGTAATTTAGTCAAAATCACTATTTTTTCCAGAACCCAAAAGTGGAAAATAGAATAAAAGAATTTTACCTTATTTCCTGGCCAAACTATACTTGAAATTTTGTGTTAAAGCTCTCCCAGAATACCATAATTCCCAGATATTTGAAAGAATTTCCAAAAACTTTATCATGTTCTAAGGAAAGCAAGATTTATTGAAACCATAATAGATGAGATTTTTAAAAAATGACTATTGAGAGATACAACTTTGGAGAGAGAGGCAAAGCCTGTTTCATAGGTTCCAAAAGCACTGGAATTATTTTGTGTAATCTCAAAGGAAAGATACAAAATGTATAGGTTGAGTTTACATATGATTTTCAAATCATAAAAGAAAACTAATCTACTCATCTCTTCACTGCTTAAATATAACTCAGAATATAGTTTAGATTATCTGAAGTGGTGCTAAATATGAAAATAGAAAAGATGTGAAAGACATACACCTCAGTTTCAATCTTAACCTTGTGGACTTGGTCAAAGTTTTTAATCATCTCAAGCTTCCTCATATAAAATAAAAGCCATCATAGTTAACTATCCTTTTTTTTTTTTTTTTTTTTAAGAATGGGGCCCGGGAGATAGCATGGAGGTAAGGCGTTTGCCTTTCATGCAAAAGGTCATTGGTTCGAATCCCGGTGCCCCATATGGTCCCCCGTGCCTACCAGGAGCAGTTTCTGAGCATGGAGCCAGGAGTAACCCCTGAGCACTGCCGGGTGTGACCCAAAAACAAAACAAAACAAAAAAAAAAAAGAATTCAGCCAAATTTTGAGTCCATATAAATAACATTCTTAATGTTGTGGAAATGAGACAGTAAGGATCATATTGTTGATGATGATTTTTTTGTTTGTTTTTTAGGTCACACCCGGCAGTGCTCAGGGGTTACTCCTGGCTCTACGCTCAGTAATTGCTCCTGGCAGGCTTGGGGGACCATATGGGACACCAGGATTTAAACCATTGACTTTCTGCATCAAAGACAAAAGCCTTACCTCCATGCTATCTCTCCGGCCCCTTGTTGATGATTATTACATACCGTAATTTACAAATTGAACACCCTTCTGACCTTATTTACTTAAGGAAAGATGGACCTCATATATCCATATAAAGGCATGTGCCATTTGAATGGTCCTCCCACAATCACCCATATGATCATTTGAAGTCAAATTGGTTTTTCCAATAAGATGATCTTATAGGGTGTAAACAGATAGGAAACAACTCCAGGACATGGCCTATCTCACCTCGAAAGGGAGACCCTCCCATAGTTGGGAGCGGTCTAAGGTTGCTAATTTAAGGGGTTACCTGAGAGGTAGGTAGGGACAGACTCAGGAAGGAACATGCAGCAGGTAGGTAGGAGACAAAGGAGGGATGAAGGGCAGTTGATGGAGGCTGCTGAATAAAAGCTTAGGTTAGAAGCCACACATGGTGGTTACAGCCTTGTAGTAGCTGATGTCTCCTGAAACTTCATCTGACTGCTGTGGGTCATTTCCTCGCCTTTACCCTGATACCTACAGACCCACCAGGCTGTAGGGGCTGCAGGCGCCAGGCTGAACTGAGAAAGGCCTCACCATCCATCCACCACCACTAGGACTTTATAATTAATAATTAATACAACAGTTGAGGTCACTGTATAAAAGAGACGCCCTTTCTTTTCCCTTGCTCCTGTCCCAGTGTCATACTGTGCTTGCCTGGTTTCTTGTGCTGGCTTGCCTTTATCAACTTGAGTTGCTACACAAGACTCATAAAACTTAACACCTGTGGTGGTCAGCATGTTAATCATACATGCCATCCACAAGAACCCAGAGCAGATAGTTATCTGCCATAGCACTAGGAAAAACAAACCTGTTTTCCTCACTAGTTTGATAATTCTGGGTCTTTTGTAGATGTATAGATTAGAAGCTGTGTCCTGTTTCATTTTAAATTGTTTTAATAAGGGAAAGAGAACTTACAAGTTCTTCCAGTAGAAAATAATCCCTGGGAGAAATATTGACACTTACTCAGATGTCAGGAAAAACTGTGGCTGTATATTTTTAGTTGAGAACTTACTCTGGACAAATCACTGGTGGGATTCCCAATGCCCCACCATATGGAACGGAAGGAAGACTTTCAGATTTCCCACTGGGCACTTAGAGCCCTAATCATAAAACAATAGGGAAAAGGCTTTCTTGGCTGAGAAAGAAAAAGGGGAAGGAAACTATCTTACAGAAGTTATCAACTTAGTCAAAAATATAGAAAATATAGCTGCTCACTGACCATTGTCTAAGAGGACAAAAGAAGAAAGGTTGTAGGAAGCATTTCAGGAGGAACTTATGAACCGAGAAAAGGATAGTATTAGTCATTCATAGGTTAGCAAGGAGAAAAATATAGATTTCTGCCCAAATGACCTAATTCAATTCAGTCTCAACTTTCTCCCTTATCCAAGAATGATAAATTCACAGCTTATTGTTCTTATCACATTCTTGCTCTGGGAAGAAAGCAAGCCCAGAAGCTTTTAATTGAGAAAAAGCAGATCTATGGGCCTTGTGAAAAAAAAATGAATATGCACTTCAATCTACCGACAAATCTTTGTATTTTGATTTTATTTCTCAAGAGCCTAATTTCATACAACAAAGTATTCAATTTTTCAGGAAATGCCACAGAGGGAAACAATAAAATTATGCCTCCTTGGTTTGGACTTTGGTGGCATCACAAAACACAGACACTTTCCATGATATCACCTTCCTTAATGTGAATATTTACTGCTGTGTCCCTTGAGTAATATCTTCTTTCTTTCGCACTCTGTTCAATTTCAAGTTTCAATTTTAGTAATTTTATTGACATGACAACATATACAAATGCTTCTGGAGCTAATTCAGGAATGCTCCATGTCTGGGGTTCGTTTTATATCATTTCTGTCTTTCCTATTATTTTCCATCTCTCATTTAGCAATAAAATATTGCTGAGCAAGTAGGTTATCTAGGTGTCCTTATTTTCCTTGGAAGTTATGGGAAATTTTCTCTCTCATAGTAGAAAGCAGTCTACTGAATTCTTAGACTACTTAATAAAAATAAGCCTTGTCCATTTTCTTCATATCACACACACACACACACACACACACACACACACACACACACTAATACCCTGATTACAAAGTGACATATATAAGTTTCATTTTGTCTCTTTTTGTTTAAGTTTTTATTTGGGGGTAATTTGTTTTCATGCATTTCCATTTGTGGGGAAGTGAAGGAAAATTGTGGATCTTAAATCTGCTAAAGGTTTGGCATTTATTGTTCTGCTATAATAAATAATCACAAACTTGCATTGCTTAATAAAATAAAGATTTATTTATTAAGAAGTCCAAAATCAAGGTGTCAGCACTCCACTCTCCAAAGCCCTTAAGGGAAGTGAAAGAAAGAGTTTCCATGCCTCTTTCAAGCTTCAGGTCATTGTAATCCTTGTGCTGTATACAAGTATACATGCTGTATACAGATACATGGCTCCAGTCTTTGTCTCCGTATCTACATGATTTTCTTCTGCATCAGTGCCAGTGTTCATATTTCCCTTTTCTGATAATGATAATAGACATTCATTTAGGGCCAGCCTAATTAAGTTTTACCTCATCTAAAATGACTTCTGAAAAAATCTCTATTTCAAAAAAGTTAGTTTGGGGGTTGATATGAACATTACTTAGGGAGCACAATTAAACTCATCATCTTTGGTGAAAGTTTTTAAAAATATGATTATGTGACTCTTGAGGGCTTAAAGTTTGTATTTTAAGAAAATAAAATAGACAAGAGGCTTATAGTCTTAATTTCTAAGAAAAGATGCTTATGTCAAACAGTGACATGACACCTCCACTCCCCATTAAAATAAATGTTCCCAGACTTTCCTATTACTTTTTGCTAGAATTCAAATACACAGAGACTGAGACAATATAGACCAAAATATAATGAAGTGTTGATAGCTCTGTAACTCATCTCATTCTTACTCCTATTGCATGCAAATGCAGGCACCAGGGACAGAGAAAAACATCAAAAATCAAAATAGAAATGCCATACTATTGCATTCCCTAGACATACCTACACCCTTCACACATGTGAAATGCATGCATTCTCACTTTATCTCTACATTAGACAACATTCTCTCTGTGTAAAACATTCAGCCATCTTTATGTAGGTAGTTGTGATGTTTCAGAAGAGCTTCTGCTTCTTTGCCTTAGAGAGCAGAAGAAGCAATTAATAAGCATCTCTATGGATACTGAGAGGCATCATAGAATGTCTACCCTTGGTTAATAAACATGGCTATCCTGAACCATCCTCTTGAACCTCAATATCCATAGCCAAGTTTTCTTGATTTAGATACAACCACTCACTATCCATGTTCAGCCAATCCCTGGGCACACCCCATCTGTGTCCTCTTTCCCATTTTCTCCATTTCTATCACACTTAGACTCATGTCTCATCTGGAAAGTTGGAACAAATCGCAACTTCCACAGTCAAAGTTAGTTTTAAAGTCACAACTTCTTGATGGCTAAATATTGCATAGCTCACTCCTCCACCTCCTTCTCAAATGCAGAGGTTTTAAGTTCTGCACATACAAGAATAACCCAGGTAGTTAGTTAAAATCAGGATGACAGCCTCAGAACTCCTCATTTATTTGTTGGTTGGGATCTAAGAATCTATAGTTCTAATTAAGTTTCTGGGGCGTTCAATGCAGCTGGTCCAGCAATCACACTTTGGCAAGCACTTGCCAAGAAACTGAAATCACGGGCTGCAGAGAACACAGCAGGAAAGGCTTTCCTTGCTTGCAGTCAACCATGGCACCACATATAATCCCACAAGCACCACCAGGAGATCACTAAGTGTGGCCCAAAAAAAGAGAGGGCATGAGCGAAAGGGTGACATCCAGGAAGATAATATTATCTATTTGCTGGCACCACTTGTTTCTTCAGCTCCTTTTCCTTTCATACTTTATGCTGTCATGTTAAACTTCAGCAGAATCATCTACTTGTATTTTCAGCAGACATAATGCTATTTCCTGTGGTTGTCACCTCCAATTCTTCTTGTGAGCAATTTGCTTCTACACTTTATCTATCTTCAAAACTCTGCTGAAGCATCAATACTTTGTTGAGCTCTTCATTTGTCCCCATCAAGTACCATATCTATAGTTCGACTATTTTGCTACTTGGATATATCCCTCAATCTTTCTCTAACTAGACTCTGGGATTCTTGAAAGCTTAAATCATAACTTTTGCCTTACTGGCCCTAACTCCCCAAAGATGCTCAATCAATGCCTGTATTTTTGCACTTAACCAGGAGAATTGGCCAAAGAAGACTGCACAGTTGATATCTACAATGTTCTTTTTGCAGAACTTGTGAATCTCTTGTTTTGTCTGCCTATGCAGACAAAAGAGTTCAAATTCTACTTGTGACTATTCAACTTTAGAGAATAAAAATATGTATATACAGCAGGTCTATATTTGCTTAGGCCATTTCTTCATAATAGTTTTATTAATGAGGATAAAATATAAAAGTGTATCTAAAAATACTGTAACTATAAGAGGAATTAAAACCAAGTAAAAAGGTTTCTGCCACAAAATGGAAAATATGAGGATACTGGGAAACAAGAGAGGTAGGATTCAAATTCACTGATGTGAGTGCTATATGAAGAAAAATGATCTAGATCACAGGCCCACCTTGATCTGAACATATCTAGGTTCGTCAGGAGTAAAAGGTGTAAATGAAGGTTGAAGCCAGTAATTATATCCAGTGTGATGTTATAGGAAAGCTGAGAGAGGTAGGGCAAAAAAGGGGGGGGCATTGGCTGGACAGTTTGTCTAGCAAATGGCTCAGGAATCATTTTTGGATGTATGGAAGCTCCAAGGAATAATTGTTATACATACAGGAAAAGTTGTACTCCAAAGAATAAGGATCTTGGGGCCAGGGTGGTAGGACAGCAGGAGGGCATTTTCCTTGCATGCAGCTGACTCAGGATGGATGCAGGTTCAACTCCCAGCATCCCATATGGTCCCAGGAGCCAATTTCTCAGCACAGAGCCAGGATTAAGACCTGAGCACCACCAGTTGTGTCCCCCCCCCAAAGAAAAGGATAAGGGTCTTCTCTTCAGAGAGTGGATTCTGTGACAGAACTGAAATGAGATGAGGAACTGTAATTTTCCATGTGATAGCATAAGTAAGCAATTCTTGATATCTTCCAGGTCAACATTTTTGGGTCAGTCATCTATCTCTGAAAACCTGTGTGTATGCATGTGCATTTGTATGTAACTGCATTGCATGGGCTCAGTCATTTACAAAGATCCCTATTTTGTGACCTTACATCGGCATCACCTTTTTTCTGACCCTCGGTGCTACTATATGCCTTTATCATCTTAAAATCTAATCTTCACAGGTTCATAACATTATCTTTCATAACTAACCCTGTCCTCCATCCTACAGACACCAGCCACCAACAAGTTTCTAAATGACTTAGTGCCCCCTGACTTACCATGTTTTCTTTATAAGTTTTATAAATGAATGACAAATATAAAGAGATCATTCTATATCTGTTCCTTTCCTTATGACTAACTTCACTCAACATGATGCCCTCTAGTTCCAGTCATGTTGTTCCAAATTGAATGATTTTTGTTCTTAAAGCTGCATAGTATTCCTTGCTTATACATACCAAAATTTCTTGATCTATTTATCTATAGTTGAGCATTTGGGTTGTTTCCATATATTAGCTACTGAAATTAGTGCAGTGATAACAAAAATATCTAAAAAGAGAACTAATTCAAAGAATTGATTTGTGAGGAGAGAATGAAGTAGAGAGATGCTGAGGTCCTTGTAAGGGAATACTGATGGGTATACTGATGATGGGGTGTACTATTGGAATTATGTGCTTGAGAAATAATTATTATAAACTATATAATAATGCTGTGAGTCATAGAATATTAATAAAAAAAAAACCCTTGGCTACAGAATATAGCAAGGAGCAGGAAATAAATTGAGTGGAGGAAGAGAAAAGCAAATATGGAGGCCAGGAGCTAAGTGTTCTCAGGTGCATTGGTCGTGTTAAGAAAAGGATAGAACTAAATATCCAAGCCAAAGGCAACAATAATCAAATCAAGAGACACAAACTTAACAATGTAAACTTTAAATGGGCCTGTTACACTGGCAGGCTGGGGGTAAGGGGGATTGGAATGGGTTATACTCTGGGAACATTGATGTAGGGATTTGGACACTTTTGGTGAGATTTGGCTCTGCTTCATTGTATGTCTGAAACTCAACTGCAAAGGAATTTGTAAATAACAATGGTTTCAATAAAATAAAATAAATTTTTATAAATAATAAAATTAAAATGTTAAATATTTAAAAATAAAATAAAAATGGAATACCCTTGGGGAACTACAGGGCACTTAAAGTGACCGCTATGTCTTATATCCTTATTGTATCCTACCATTCCCATTTTCTTATGCTCCCTAACTACTTCATTAAAGTCTGTGGAGGGTAGTCAAGACTGGTGGTGAGATTGGCCCTGAAACATTATGTCTGAAAACCAACTATGAAGAACTTTGTAAATCCCAATGTTCCAACACTAATATCACTTTCAGTGTAACATTCTCTTCAGCATTGTCTTCAGTTTCCCACCCTCCCCTGAGCCTCCCCCTTGGCAGATATGAAAGGTATTAATTTACTTAATATTACTTGTTACTACTAAATAGTAATCAATTATAAAAACACTCCCATTTAAAGAAAATTTGTGAAAATAGCATCTCTCACAATGGGACATGTAATTATCTGAAGATTTACTAAGCTGTTTATTGTAATGTGAGCATTCCGTTATTGGTTTGTGGTAGGTTCCCTGATCTGCTGAAACTTCAGCAGTTACACATAAAGCTCACAATTGCTGCAACACCAATGGCCCAACTTCACCACTTTTCCATTAATCTCTGCAGAGACATCAAAAACTCCCAATATGCCAGTTTGGGGGCTGATATCTTTGAGGCTTTTTTGGATTCATGGCAGGCTCCTCAATTTCTAAAACTGTGCCCAAGATTCACGGCCACTACCAAGTCTGTCAATCAGTCCAGCTCCACAAATCCTTAAAATCTTGGACCTTGAAATCTATGGCCATGTCTAAAGCATCTCTATCTTTTTCAATACTTATATTCAGTATGAATACACCAATTTAGATGTGAAATATCATAGAAACCACCAAAGATCATAAGTTTTGATTTATTTACCTTGTTACTACAGGGCAATGATTCTTTGGTGGTCATCAGAAGCACTTGACTAACTCATTAAAATACATTTCTGAGGCCTGCCCTAGAGTTTCTGATTCAATAAAGAACAAATATTTTCCTAGATGATACTGTTGTCTGGAAACAGCACTTTGAAAACAACAGCACTAAACACTATGAACTATAGAACACACTGAAATATGTAAGTTTTAAATAGCTCTTTCAGAAAACTGTTGAGCAATGTCAAGCACAAATGACCCTGTATTTGAATCCCAATTTGTGGGCAAGTACCCCAAAGGTATATTCTCTTATATGGTCTTACATTTTTCTCTGGTTCAACATTCTTAACATAGCCACAACAAACACATGCAGGTTTTTTTGGTTGATAGGCAATTTTTTAAATCTTTTAATTTTATATTTTGTACATGATCTTCTCCCATTGTATAACCCTGATACTCTACTTGGACTTTGTTAAAATTTATCATTTGTTATCAGTTTTGATGAATTAGAGGAAATGGGGCAAAGTGTATGAAAAAAAATTTTTGATGCATTCCAGGTCACTGTGCTATCCAAGCAAGAAGACTTTTTTCTTCTCTGAATAAGAAATGGGATCCTTTAAACTTCTGGAGAGTTTGAACAAATATGAATACTCAAAATCTCTTAGCTTCTTTACCCCATTTTCCTTAATCCAGCCTTAGTGTTTAACTGTTTTCTATTCAAGATTTAACCAAGGCATGGGGAATTGTCTCTTGAAATTCTAACATCCTTTCAGTAAGACTCTGGGTCTGAGCTTATTAAGTACAGTCTGTCTAAAACTATTGACATGAGTGTCTCCTAAAAAGCTTCTTTGGACCTATGCATTTTTGAAATATAATCTATTATCCAGATGTTTTGAATTTTTCATTTTTAAGCTTTAGAGAATTTTTTTTAAAGCCAGCCCATTCCCAAACCCATCATCATCATGCCCATACTCTTCAAGAGATATATGCATTGTATATATAATAACTTACTTTCTTGCTGTGCTGCATCCCAAATATATGTAGGTAAAAATTTGAATCATTCTAATGTCACTGTCTCCCAGAAATTATAACTATCCACTTATTACTGACTTAAATATTCTTTACTTTCAACCAATTGATGAATAACAGTAACTTTCAATGTTCTGCTTCCTGGGGCTACTACGCATATAACATTTTAAAGCAGAAAACAAAGCCTAAGGTAAGGGGTCAATGCATTTCCCATAATTACTCCAACTAAGGTAATAAAAGTGAAGGTTAAAATTGAAACAAAAAATAAATAAGCGAATTTTGGTCCATCTAGTCTACCCCTATCCATAGCAGCTAGAGAACAAACACTGACGTGTGAAACTTGACAGAATTAAGGAAGGAACTCAAACTGCTTGATAATATAGTACTGGTCTAAAGAAGAAATATAAGAACCACATTTTAAAGGGAGAAAAGGGGATAATTTATCCACTTTGTTTTTCTCTCATTATAAAAGGTTTGAAAAATGAAAGAAACCTGCACTTTCAAGTAATTTATGCTACTTGAATACTGTCCCACAGTGGCATGAAGTATGAGGCAACAGTTTTACACCTGGTAGGTTGTCTCTATAAAATCCAATGGTGTTTATGCATACTTGATTACCAAAGCAACAGCTAAGACAAGAGGAAAAAACTAGAGGAAATGAAAAAATGTTCAGGTCCATGAACAGAGGAGCCTGATACCCACCATGAGTTTTTCCACGTGGCTGCCATCCAGACCTGCAGCTGCCAGAGTCCGGAACAACTGGGCCCAGAATAACCCACAGAAGCTACACGGATGGATATGAGCTGACCCCACCAATGAAGGGAGAAACCAGAGGATCTCAGTCACTTGGGTTCATAAACACGCACATCAACTAGCCAATGAACCATAGCACAACATGTAGAAAACATCACACTACAAGTGTGACAATGGGAAATAATGAGGCCTCCACCATGCAAAGAGAATAAATATGGCATCTCTGATGACTCAAAAAGTTCCAACCACCTATTTAGCCTCTCAGATAAGGAGTTTAGAGAAGAAATATGAAGAACTTTGTAGAACTCAAAGAAAGCATGGATCAGACTGAACAAACCACAAATAAGAATCAAGAGGATATGAAATAGAAGACTCCAAACTAGAAAGCCTCTGCAACAGAGTAACAGCAGCTGAGGACTAGATCAGTGAGCTGGAAGATGAGATGTATAACAACTCCAAATGACAAAAAAGATTGGAAAAGAGCCTTAACAAAAACAGTCAGACCATTAAAAAAATCAGCAAAGACTGTGAACAGACAAAAATAGAAGTCTTTGATAAACCCTAGAGAACAATATAAGAATTATTGGAATCCAAGAAACCTAGGAAAAAGTTCCCAGGAAGAAACATCAGTCAAGTCATATAATTGCAGAGAAACTCTCAGAGATAAAGAGGGCATTACAACCAAATCCCATGTGCCTAAAGAGTACTGGCTACAAGAGAACCAAAGAAAAGCACCCAAAGACGCATCCTAATCACAATAACAAGTCCCATAGATAGGAGTAGAATGCTGAAAGCAGCAAGATCAAAAGGGAAGTTACATTCAAATCAGCACCTTAAGATTTACCACAGACCTATCACAAGAAACCCCAAGGCCAGAAGGTAATGGTGGAATATAGCGACAAAGCTCAATGAAATGAATGTTTCACCTAGAATACTGCTCCCAGTCAGATTAACTTTCAGGTGTGAAGGAAGTATACATATCTTCATGGATAAACAGCAGCTCAGAAAATTTACAGTCTCAAAGCAAGTCTGAAAGGTTTATTTTAAGACAAGACAGACCAACAGACACACCAAACACTCACACAAAGATCTCAGTAAATCCCAGTAAAGAGACACAGAGTGGAAAAATGGATAAAAAAGCTGAATCAAACATTCTGCTGCCTAGAAGAAACACATCTGAATAGTCAGAACAAACATAGACTCAAAATCAAAAGTTGGAGCATAATCATCCAAGCAAACAACTCCCTTAAGAAAGCTGGATTGGGGACCGGCAAGGTGGCACTAGAGGTAAGGTGTCTGCCTTTCAAGCACTAGCCAAGGAAGACCGCGGGACCGTGGTTATATCCCCCAGCGTCCCATATGGTCCCCCCAAGCCAGGGGCGATTTCTGAGCGCTTAGCCAGGAGTAACCCCTGAGCATCAAATGGGTGTGCCCCCCCCAAAAAAAAAGAAAGAAAGAAAAGAAAGCTGCATTGGCCATATTAGTATCAGATGGCACAAACTTTAGACTTAAAAAATTATAAGAAATAAAGATGGACATTTTGTAATAATCAAGGAATACACACACACACACACACACACATATATATATATATATATATATATATATATATATATGGAAGAAATCACACTTCTAATCATATAAGCACCCACTGAGGGACAGAAAAAATATTTAGTACAATTATTACAAATCTAAAAGAAGACATCATAACAACACAATAATAGTTGGAGACCTCGACGCCTGCCCAGTAGGGCCAACTCCTAAGAACTGTGAGTCTTGTCTTTTCTTTGTGTTTCTTTGTCCTTTGCTGTTCTGGACTTCGTGGGAGTGGACCAAACTGGTCCC